>PVIC010020865.1:0-29092 GCA_004025085.1 Thryonomys swinderianus | reverse complement strand
TTTTTTTTTTTTTTTTTGTAGTTCAGGCTGACCCCGAGCTCACTGTGTAGCCCAGGCAAGCCTGGAACTCAGCAATCCTCCTGCCTCTGCCTCCTGAGTGCTGGGATGACAGGCGCAAGCCACCACGCCCGCCAGTGTGGTATGTGGTTGCTGGTGGGCGTCAGTCATTGTGCCCAGTATTGTTGTATGTGGTTACCACCCAGTGCTCAGGAATTTTTTTAAAAAGTTCCACAATCAGCAACTGTTTGCCATTTTTCTCCCCATTGGGCATATGGGTTTCTGGTAGGAGGGCCACATCCTTGTTTAGGAAAACAGATCTGTTTGCTGGTATGCACGTTGCTACTAGAATGTCCTCACTACTATCTGTCCCTCTCCTCTGATAGAAAGGAGATATGTGCCTGTGTCCACTGCATCGTGTATGTCCATATTGGTAAATATTGCCCATATAACCTGTGCCTATAATAAACTAAACATGAGTTCATGCTGACTGACAGTGAAGTATATCTCTGCTTTTTTGGTGTGATACGGGGATGAAATAGAATTTTTAAAATTTCAAACTCCAGTTGTTCATTAGTGGTGTACAAAGCAGCCATTGCTTCTCATGTGCTAATTTTATACCCTACCTCAGGCTACAATCGCTTATTAGTTCCTGATAGTGTTTTGAGGTTTTGATTTTCATTTTTGTCAGCTGGGGACTCTGTATATAGGTGCTTATGTAATTTTTGAAGAGAGTTTTGTATTTAATCTCTCTTTCACTTTTCTTACTTTGTTGCCTTGTGACAGTTGATCTCTGGAAGAAGCCTGTAGTCTTGTCATGTAGGAGTTTTGACTGTTGGTTTTTGCAAAAGTGGATGTTCCCTACCAACAGGCACTTTTTCCTCTATTCCAAGTTAAATGAGAGTTGTGGGATTATTTATTTATTTAAGTCACAAATGAGTATTGAAAAGTATCAAATACTTTCTCCTGTATCACATGATATGTTTGTTTTCCTTTGTAACATGTTGATGTGGTGACTCGCATTGATGTTTGAACTTTAAATCAGCTGTGTGTAAATGGAATAAACTATTCAGAGTATAGTTGTGTTTATAGATTGTTCTGAGTTTCTAATACTTTGCTCAGGATTTCCTTGTGTGTCCATAGAAAATGTAGGTCTGTAGTTTCCTTTCTACCCTGTTTTTCTGGTGTGAGTGTAAAGGTCACACTGACCTCACAGAGTCAGTTAAGAAGTGACCCTCTGCTTCCATCTCATGGGAGACACTGTGGAAAGCCAGCAGCATCTCTTCCTTGAATATTTGGTAGAATTAACCAGCATCTGACCTGCTGCTCTTCCTGTGGGTGGATTGCTCATTACTGCCTCTTTCAGAGATGGTTCCTATTTGGGTATCTGTTTTTCCTTGTGTAAGATTTTTTTTGTTTTTTGTTTTTTGTGAGACAGGGTCTCACTTTGTAGTTCAGGCTGGCCCTGAGCTCACTATGTAGTCCAGGCAAACCTCCTGCCTCTACCTCCCAAGTGTTGGGATGACAGGCATGAGCCACCTTGCCCAGCCTTCCAAAATATTTTTAACTTCTTTTGAAATTTCTTCTTTGACCAGTGTGTATTTAGAAGTGTACTGTTTAGTCTCCTGATAATTTCAATTACTTTTTTGTTTATTGCTTTTTAGTTTCTCTCTGCTATGTTCTAAAAACACGCTTTGCATAATTTCTCCTCTTTTACATTTGCTAAAGAGCGCTTTGTGGTCCAGAATGTGACTTCTTCCAGTGATGTTACAAATGGGTTTGAGAAAACTGTTGATTCTTCTGTTTTAGGGTTGAGTGTCCATGGTTTGATCAAGTTGGTAGACAGCCTTGTTCAAGCTAATCACACCCTCACCCTTTTCTGCCAGGAAAGTCAATAATAAGCTTCCGGTTGCAACACTAGATTTGTCTCTTCCTCCTTTCAGTTCTACCACTCGTGTGTGTGTGTGTGTGTGTGTGTGTGTGTGTGTCTGCGCATGCACATGTGTGTTACGGCAAACTAAACCTAGGGTTCAAAGAATACTAAGCAACCGCTCTGCCCCTGAGTCAAATCCCAGCCCTTTTTATTTTATTTTCAGACAGGGTCTCACTAAGTTTCCCTGCTGGCCTCACATGCGAGGCCCTTGTTGAGCCTCCTGGTGAGTGCGTGTTGCCGATGTGAGTACCAGACAGCTTGCTCCATACATTCTGATGCTCTGTTAGGTGTACATGTGTTTAGGATTATGTCTTATTGAGAACTGGTCTTTTTCTTATATAAGTGCCTCTCTTTTTTTCCCCTTTTAAGTTTTTACCCCCCCCCCAGCGCTGAGGTTTGAACACAGGATGCTCCACCACTCAGCTACATCCTTAACCCTTATCAATGTTTTTATTTCTATTTTTAAATTTTAATTAATTAATTAGTTTGGTTTTTTGAGACAGGGTCTCACTTTGTAGTTCAGGCTGGCTCTGAGCTTACTATGTAGCCCAGGCGACCCTGGAACTCAGCAATCCTCCTGCCTCTGCCTCCTGAGTACTGGGATTACAGGCGTGAGACACCATGCCCAGCATTGTGGTATGTGGTACTGATTGCTAGTGGGTGTGAGTCACCACACCCGGTATTGTTATATGTGATTGTCGGGGATCAAACCAGGAACCTTGCAGTTGGTAGGCAGGTGCCAGAACCAGAGCTAACTCTCCGGCCCATGAACTTCTTTTTTTTTTTTTTTTTTTTTTTGCGACAGGGTCTCGCTTTGTAGTTCAGGCTGACCCTGAGCTCACTATGGTGCCCAGGCAAGCCGCCGCGAACTCAGCAATCCTCCTGTCCCTGCCTCCCGAGTGCTGGGATTGCATACCATGCCCGGCATTGTGGTATGCAGTGTTGATTGTTGGTGGGTGTGTCTCCACGCCCAGCATTATATGTGGTTACGGGGATCGGAACTCAGGACCTCGCGCTTGCGAGGCAGGCACCAGAACCACTGAGCTAACCCTCCAGCCCCCCCTTTTTTTTTTTTTTTGAGACAGGGTCTCACTTTGTAGTTTAGGCTGGCTCTGAGCTCACTATGTAGCCTAGGTAAGCTTTGAACTCAATCCTCCTGTCTCTGCCTCCTGAGTGCTAGGATTACAGGCGTGAGCCACCACACCCAGTTGAATTTCTTTTTAACACTTCTTGTAAGGCATGTCCATGGGAGATGAATTCCCTTGACTTCTGTTTGCCTCATTAAGTTCAAACTGGCAATATTACTAATATCACTGCCAAAGTAATTCCTAAAAATACTTTCAATTTTTATATACTCATTTATTCTTCTCTCATGTAAAACAATTTTTAAAATGTGTGCATTACCTGAACTTCATAGGCAAAATACTCTGAATGATACTTTCTCCCTTTGACCATCATTTAGTTTAATTGCAAGTCGCTACACTGTCCTGTATTAGACACCCTGACCTTGGGTCGGTGTCCTTTGGTCCCTCGGGGTGTCTGAAGATTGCTCTGGAGGAGCTCATGGACACATTTCTTGAATTCTTATTCCTGGCATCAGGTTGCCTATACCTTGAAAGAAAGTTCTGCTGCTTATAAATCTTTGATTCTTTTATTTCTTTCTTTGAGTATCTTAAATATATTGCTTCAGATTTGTTCTGGCATCAAACATTCCAGATCAAATGCTAGGTGCACTATTGACCTGGTGGGGAAGTTTCATGCAGTTCTCATCCAGTTCAGTTTGCAACTGGAATTGTGGAGAGAATTGAGTTTGTGAACTGAGCTGCCACTGTAGAAAAGAAAAGGGGCCGGGAGTGTGTTTCAGTGGTACAGCAGTAGTCAGGCCTGTGGAAGGTCCTGGCTTCCAGCTCCAGCACTACAAAAATAAATAAAATAAGAAACAAGGAATTAATCTGTCCTTTCATTGCATTCAGGGTTCCGATGGAGTAAGAGGAAGCTTGAGGAGTGGTAGAAGCCAAACTTTCCCTCTAGGAGGATGGAGACGTCTCTGGGCACATGAGCTTCAGCACAGTTCTGTGTACTTGGTTGTCATGGCGGGGGACATCTCACTGGACAAGCCAAACTTTGTCTCTTTCTTCCTTCCTTTCTTCCCTCCTTCCTTCCTTTCTTTCTCTCTCTCTTTCTCTCTTTCTTTCTCTCTCTCTCTCTTTCTTTCTTCCCCCCCTTTCTTTCTTTTTCCAGTACTGGGTATTGAATCCAGTGCTTTCACACTGAGTTATATCCCCAGTCCTTCTTTATTTTTTATTTTGAGACAGGCAGAATCTCATTAAATTGTCCAGCATGGGCTGGAATTTAGGCTCCTCCTGCCTCAGCCTCCCAGAATGCTGGGCTTCTCAGCATGCACCAACATGCCTGGCTGCAAGGCTTCTTGAAATTGTGAAGAACAATGTTAAAACTAAAACACTGAGTCTATAATTTTTATGATTATTTTTACAAACATAACACATCTGGAAACCAAGAGCACCCTTGTGGTCCTGGACGTGAACACACTCTGCTGCATGGCCTTGAGCCAAGGGAAGTGAGTGGAGCTCATACCAAGTGCTCCAATTCCTGTGGACTCTACACGCCTGTGCCGCCCCCTCCTGGGGAGGAAGATCTCCTTTCTCCATCTATGCCCCTCCTTTGGGCACAGGTAGAGCGAAAACCATGCTTCCTGCTGTTGCTCTGTCAGGTCTGTGACAGGAGTGATGCTGCCCTGTAGGGGCTACTTACTCAGGTAGTGTGACAGTCAGGGAAGTGGCGAGGGACGGTAAAAAGCAGGCTCTGGCTTCCACCACTCCCTCCTGGGTGCACTTGGGTATGTCTCCAAACCTCTCTGAACCTAGGTTTTCTTGGCTGAGAAACAAGGACAGCAGTAGTGGCAGGGCTGCTTTTGGAGGCTGCAAGAAGCAAAGCATGTAGAGCCGCAGCTACAGGCTGCCGACACCCCGTGCAGTGGGACCAACCATGTCGGGGCCAGGTGCCATCACTGATACCTGGGCACTCTGTCTGTTTTGCAGGAAATCTGTGAGAATCCCCGATTCATCATTGGCGGAGCCAACAGGACTGACATCTGCCAAGGAGACCTAGGTAACAAGAGCCCCTCATGCCTGCCCAGTGACCGGGGTGATGAAGGGGTGAAGGGAAGGGACAGGACCAGCAGGTGAAGGGACAGAACTTTGTTTTGTTTGTGATGCATTCATGGAGGTCTTTCTTGCAGTTACCCATCAATTCCTTGCCCGCCATGCTGGCTGGCAATGGCTTTTTTTCCGGCCCAGTTTTCATAGGAGGTGAACCTCATGTGATGTGTCCTGGGCAGGATTTTATTTCACTGCGTTCCTGAGGACTGAGCCCAGGGCCTTCCCACTGGGCTATATCCTCAATCCTTTAAAACATGTTTTTGTTTGTTTGTTTTGATACAGGGTCTCACTTTGTATCTCAGGCTGGCCCTGAGCTCACTATGTAGCCCAGGCAAGCCTGGAACTCAGCAATCCTCCTGCCTCTGCCTCCCGAGTGCTGGGATTGCAGGTGTGAGCCACCACGCCTGCCTGGCACTGTGGTATGTGGTATTGATTGCTGGTGGGCGTGAGTCGCCACACCCAGCATTGTATGTGGTTACTGGGATCGAACTCAGGGCCTTGTGCTTGCAAGGCAGGAGCCGGAACCACTGAGCTAAATCTCCAGCCCAAAACATGTTTAAATTTTGAGACACCATCTTGCTAAGTTGCCAAGGCTGGGCTCTGACTTGCAGTGCTCCTGCCTCAGCCTCTAACCGTGCTGGGCTTCCTGGTCTTCACCACCATGGCCAACTTTCAATGAGACTGTTTTTGTTGTTTATAGAGGAACAGGAATGTGAGTCTTACTGTGTTAGTTAGGGGTGCGCTGCGGCATGTCCGCACTCTGAGCCTAAAGCTCCTCAGCAGGATGCTGAGCTGCACTTGCCCGAGACAGTTCTGCGGCTGCACCGCGCAGCCCTCAGCCATGCAGAATCTCTCTGCACACAGAAAATGCAGCCCCAGACTCACTTCGCTTTCCCCAGAACAATCTCATATCAAAATAATATTTCAGGGCCAGAGATTTAGCTCAGTGATTCCAGCACCTGCCTACCAATTGCAAAGTCCCTGGTTCAGTCCCTGGTAACCACATACAACAATACCGGCCATGGTGATTCACGCCCACCAGCAATCAGCACCACATACCACAGTGCTGAGCGTGGTGGTTCACACCTGTAATCCCAGCACTCGGGAGGCAGAGGCAGGAAGATTGCTGAGTTTGAGGCTTGCCTGGGCTACATAGTGAGCTCAGGGCCAGGCTGAACTACAAAGTGAGACCCTGGCTCAAAAAAAAAAAAAAAGTCAAGAAGAAGGTATTTGCCTGTGGAGGAGCAGCAGGCGCTTTGTTCACCTGGGGGCGGAGTTGCCCTACCCCAAGTTCACCATCAGTCCTGTGCCCTGAAGCACTGTCTGAGGGGCTGCAGACAAGCTGGGGGCACAGTCTTCAGTTCACAGACAGTGAAAACAAAGGCACAGGGCGCCAGAGCCAGTGAGAGGAAAACAGCTCACCCCATAGCGGGGCACGGGCTGACAAGAAGGCGCTGTCCACGTCCCAGCCCAGGGGTGGCTGGGGCAGAGCCTGGGCATGCAGCCCTCCTGGATGCCCCTCAGGTCACCTCAAAGTCCCAGGATAGGCTGGCTGCTCCAGAGGGAGGACAGCAGGGGCAGGGGAGGGAGCAATGGGCAGACACTTTGCTTGCTCTCAAGGCCTTGAACCCATCCTGCCTAGACAGAAGCTCCAGGGCTGTGGGCACATGTGCCCTGGGGGCTCACACACATCCCCTCTCTTGCAGACCTGCTCTGCCAGGAGGTGGGGTCCAGGGGAGAAGAGAATGGCCCCATCTCACACTACTAGCAGCGGTTTCTCAGGGTCCCCAGTACACTGGTCCCAGAGTAGATGCCTGATCAGCCATCACTGACTACAAATCCAGTGAGGGCTGGACAGGCTTCGCTGAGGTCAGAAGGGAAAGCAAACTGGCACACAGGCATGGGCAGCTGTTAGGAAGAACTACCCTGTAATGATCACCTACTGCTCTTGAGGCCTAAAATTGTGAGTTTCTTCTACAAAAGGAGGAACTGCCTCAGGCCTGTAGGAAAATGCCCAGGGCTGAGGAAGGAGTCCATTGGGTGTAGCTCTCAAGGGTTCCTGTAAAATCTCCTTGCTGAGCTGATAGGCACAAGGAGAACCATGTTCCTCAGTACCGGAATGGCTGGCTGGACAGCTCTGTGCCTCTGGATGGGCAGACCGGACCTGGGCTGTGTATTTGCCTGCAGGGGACTGCTGGTTTCTCGCAGCCATCGCCTGCCTGACCCTGAACGAGCGGCTACTTTTCCGAGTTATCCCCCATGACCAGAGCTTCACCGAAAACTATGCGGGGATCTTCCACTTCCAGGTGAGGACAGGCATCCGCTAAGGGTGCCAGCCCTGGGCCACCCCCACACCTCTGGTGGCGGCCTTGACTTCCCCAGACCCTTCCCTGGCTACAAGGGTGAGGAACAAGCCTGATCCCCTCGATGCCGCCATTGTTTACCTGTGACCCCAGCCCCTCACACCTCCACTGGGCCCCGAGAGTCAGGAAGATATCTTGTGTGGCAGCAGGCTTCACCCTCCAGCTGGCTGCCGTGTTACCACCTGAGCCTGTCACGAGTAACTCCTCCACACAGCACAGGGCCCTGGGCTGCCCTGCGGTGACCCCTGTCTGGGAACCGCAGCTCCTCTTCCTGCTTCCCGCTTAAGACGGTTCTAGACTAGGCCTGTCACTTACCTTTTGCAGGCCTTGGGAGGCGATGCTAGCTAATTTGAAGATCAGGCATCTTATTTGGCTTGGAACTAAGTCTTCTGGCACTAGTCTCACTAGAAACTTTCTGAGTCCAAATCTTGGCCAGAGCCAAGTCCTGATGCTGCAGCACAGCAGAGCTGGGCATCAGGTACTTCCTAGGGTGCTGCTGTCATCAGGCCATACGGTGCCGGTACTGTACCTCACAACCCCAGGTCTCAGGCCTCCCCGTACAGGAGAATCTTCCTGTGCATAGAAACAGCCCTGTACGGGGCCTGCTCCAGACTCCAGGAGGATGGTGGGAATCTCACATCTTGGGTGATCGGCAGCACCCACTGCACCCAGTTCTGAGCTGGACTGTGGAGAGGACTAAGCAGTAGGAGCTCACTTCCTGCCCTGAGAAGCTTATAGTCCAGACAGAGAGCCACATGTAACACGTCTCACAAGAGGGCGACCCAGCACCAATGTGCCAGACCTGGGAAGCAGCTGCTTGGGATGGGAGGAAAGGTATATTTCCCAGTGGGGACCCAAGGGAATAACATACTTTCGCGGCCGTGCAGTTCTGGCGCTACGGAGACTGGGTGGACGTCGTCATTGACGACTGCCTGCCAACGTACAACAATCAGCTGGTCTTCACCAAGTCCAACCACCGCAACGAGTTCTGGAGTGCTCTGCTGGAGAAGGCCTATGCAAAGTAAGGCAGCACTGGCACCAGAGTAAGGGGCCAGGGGTGGCTGGACCCAGCTGGCTTGCGCATGCGCAGACTGCCTTCAGAGTCAGAGGAGAGCACGTCAGGCAGCAACACCTCCAACTAAGAACACTAAGTTTAAGAGACAAAATGGAGAAAAATGGAGAAACTGGGTATGGTGGCACACACCTGTAATCCCAGCTACTCAGGAGGCTGAGATAGGAGGATTGCAAGACCAGTTTAGGCATCAGGGTGTGACCCCATCCTACTAGAAGGAAGGAAGGAAGGAAGGAAGGAAGGAAGGAAGGAAGGAAGGAAGGAAGGAAGGAAGGAAGGAAGGAGGGAAGGAAAGAAGGAAGTCTTTAGCTTTAATTTCATGTAGTGAGCTCTTTAACTCTGCCTTCCTGGTGGTTTTGTAAACCTTGGATCAGAGCACAGCATTTCTAGAGTGTGGACCCCATGGTCTTGCTTGCCTCAAACTCATGAGCTTTATTCACTGTAAAGCCACACCGTCATCCCGCACAGCCGGAAGTGAGATGGCTGGGCTGCACTGCCAGGGTCTCTGGCCCCTGGGGCCTTGGGCATGTCCCTGGGCTCCCGAGCTCAGTTCTGCCAGGGAAGGAAGAAAGATCACAGTAGCCAGCTACATCATCAGCTCACAGGCTTAGGGATTAATGAGAGAGCATCCAGGACTGAGCATAGTTCAGGGCTGCAGAACCAGGCACCTGTCCTGGAGCCTGTGACCCCAGGTCCATCTTCACCCCTCCCCAAGGCTCCACGGTTCCTATGAAGCCCTGAAAGGAGGGAATACCACAGAGGCCATGGAGGACTTCACTGGAGGGGTGACAGAGTTTTTTGAGATCAAAGATGCCCCCCGAGACATGTACAAGATCATGAGGAAAGCCATCGAGAGGGGCTCCCTCATGGGCTGCTCCATTGACGTAAGTTGGGGTTGGGGTGCAGGATGGGAGCCACTAGCTCATTTCTGGGAGTTTTTCAAGAGAGCTGTTCCCAGGGATTTCCAGCAAAGTGACTGGACAAGGAGATTCCAGCCCTGGAATCAGGTGGACATGAGTCCAGGGCCAGTGTCAGAGTGGCCTCTTTTCTCTGGGCTGCCTAGTCCAGGAGTGTCCCCAAAAGCCAGGCACATACTTAGTTAAGACCTGAGCCCACTCTTTCCCCAAGAAATTCTCTGGCTACTAAATGTGGCCTCGGGGCTCAGGTTCTGTGCTGAGCTGCCGCTCAGCCTGTGGTCAGAGCAGCACAGCCTGGCAGAGGGAGAGGGGCCACAGTGGGGAGATGGCAGCATGGACATGGGCCTGCGCAGAGTCCGAGGTGCACCTCCCTCCTTCCTGCACGTCAGTCGCCTTGGTGTGGGGGGGAGGGAGCAAACCTGTACCCCCCAACACAGCTGGGCAAGCTTCATTAGCCTAAAACACAGGGATAAACATTTTCCTTCTGTGTCACTTTCTCCATCTTCTCTCCATTCAGGTTCTGTTAATCTCTCCTCTTTTCCTTTGTCTTCCCCTTCCCTTCTCTCTGTCCCCTTCCCTTCCCTGCCTTTGTTTGCTCCCTCTCCCTCCCTGGGGTTGCCCCCCTCCCTGTGGGGCCTCAGGATGGCACGAACATGACCTATGGAACTTCTCCTTCCGGTCTGAGCATGGGGGAGTTGATTAAGCGGATGGTGAGGAATATGGATGAGTCGCTGCTGAGGGACTCAGACCTCATCCCCAGCTGCTCAGAGAACAGACCATCGAGGGTGTGTACCCCGGCTTCGGACCGCTGTGTCGCCGCCCGCACAACTGCACCCACTGCGCGTTTCCTCCCGTGGTCCACTGTCCCAGGGGCAAAGCCCAGACTGTCTGGAAGAGGGTGCAGCCGTTCAGAGTCGTGCGCTGCATCTCCCTAAGCCTGGGCCCCAGAAAAACGCAGAGGAAATTTAACCTGTTTTTCCCTCTCAGATAATCACTCATAACATTTGTGTTCCCTCCAGACCTTTTCCATGTCACACACTTAATATATGTTTATATTTTTAAAAATCTTGTACGCATTTCTGTGTATTTTATTCTATTTTATTTTATTTTATTTTATTGAGACAGTGTCTTGCTTTGTAGTTCAGGCTGGCCCTCAGCTCTCTATGGAGCCCAGGCAAGCCTCGAACTCAGCAATCCTCCTGTCTCTGCCTCCTGAGTGCTGGGATTACAGGTGTGAGCCACCACGCCAGCTCTCTGTGTATTTTTACACACACAGATGTGTGGTAATTTTCTTACCCTGTACACTGTGGTTGGGAATTTAAATGGCTTTTTCCTTTTTTGGCTGTAATGAGCATTACAGTATGTGTGTATTTGTGTATGTCCATGATGACGTCATAAGTCAAACTCTGGGCAGCAGAATTCTAGCTGAATGACATCCCTGTGTGACGTCAGAAGTCATTTGGGGCAGCTCCCAAGTGTGGAGGAGCTTAGCGCGTGTTCCCTCCATCCCTTTCCGTTGGGCATGGTCTGTGTCATGAGGACTGAGATCTGGGACAGACTGAGGGGCCAAAACCCAGACACACCAGTACCCATCACCCAGGAGTTCCGAAGTCTGCATGGCTCTGAAGCCTCCTGGACCAGTTTGTGGCTCGGCCCATCTAGCCCTGGTTGAGCTCTGGCCACACTGCCCTTCTGCCCAGGATCCCTGGTGCCTGCAGCATGGGCATTTCCACCTGTGCAAGAGCCAGCCCTTCTCTCTCCAGTGCAGTCAGGTCTCAGCGGGGACCATGGGAATTTTCTCCCTGCACACTGGGGCCTTTGATTCCTGTACATCATGTTCTCAGAGGGTATGTAGAGGGAGGTATCCGACCAGGAGCAAGCGCAGGCAGCCCCATCTCCCTGCCCCGTGACAGCCCCCAGGGAAGCTGCCACTCACCTCACACTGCAGGTTCTACCCTGCTCACCGGGGCATCTGGACAGAGCTTCCCAGTGGCCAGCTGGTCTGACTGTGTCTTCTGGAAGGGCCGGCGAGGGTCTGCTGCCAGTCATGACACACATTTTTGGGGAGCAGAACAGGGCTTGTCCTCACGGAACCAAGAAAGTGAACCCTGGGAACTTGGTCTCCATGCGCCTGCCCTGACCTTTAATCCGGTTGTTGCTCTACAGACGATCGTTCCAGTTCAATACGAGACAAGAATGGCCTGTGGGCTGGTCAAGGGTCATGCCTATTCTGTCACTGGACTGGAGGAGGTGAGCCTGGGGCCTGGTGGTGCATGGCAACTCGGGTTTTCTTCCTGGAGTTAGGATTTAGCTTTCCAGACTCATTATGGACAGGCACAGGGTCTCGGCACAGAGGCTGTGGGTCCTGCTAGAGATGCCCTATAGGACAGGCTGACTTTATCTTTGCTTTTGGGGCAAAAAGTCACAATTTTCCCAGTGTTTCCAAGGAATCTGTGTTTGTGGCTCCTCAGCCAATAGAGGCCTTGTAAAAATTTCCAGACACTACATGTACCAACCGCCCCTGCTTCTTCCCTCCTTATTCTATCTTCCCTCCTTCTTCACCCAAAGCTCACAATGACTGGCAAGTTCTCCAGGAAAATCACCTCTTAGAAGATAGTAGGTGCAGGCTGAAGATTTAGCTCAGTGGTTCCAGTGCCTGCCTAGCAAGCGCAAGGTCCCTGGTTCGACCCCCGGTAACCACATACAACAATACATACAACAATACATACAACAATACCAGGTGTGGTGATTCATGCCCACCAGCGATCAGTACCACATCTCACAATTCTGGGCATGGTGGTTCACACCTGTAATCTCAGCACTGGGAAGGCAAACGCAGGAGGATTACTACACTTGATCTTAGCCAAAAGGCTGAGAAGCGATGCAGGAGGATTACTAAATTCAAGGATTGCCTGGGCTACACATTGAACTCAGGGCCAGCCTGAACTACAAAACAAGACCCTGTCAAAAGAAAGAGAAAAAGATCAAGCTGAGTTCCTGAATGCTTTTCCCTCTCACTCAGGCCCTGTTCAAAGGTGAGAGAGTGAAGCTGGTGAGGCTGCGGAACCCCTGGGGCCAGGTGGAGTGGAATGGCTCCTGGAGTGACGGGTATGAAGGGCTGGCACAGCCACCCTGAAACCAGGGCCTGGCAGAGAAGGGTGCAGCTGTAGGGAGCCAGGGCCCCCATGAGGCTGGAGTCACAGGCTGGAAAGGAAGATCCCCAGGAGGCTTAGGCAAGGCCCAGGCACGAGCAGCTCCCTTCTGGGCCTCTCTTGGTCCCCCCTGTAAAGCAGGAACAGTGTCAGCACTTACAGTCCAGGCTGCTATGAACCATGTCACCATTTTGGAAATGGTGCTCTCAGCCTGGCTGGTGCTGAGATTTCCTCTCCTCCACCGTCCTCTACAAAGGCGCATGGGCCTTTGTCATGGAAAGGACTAGACCAGGGCTGCAGCCCATCGGGAGCTTCTCAGGAAGCAACTGCAAGGTTTTCACGAGAGTCCCAGGTCAGATCAATGTTTTGGTGGCTCACACGGACTATGACTATGGGGTGGGACGTTTCTTCACCGCTCTCTGACAGCTCCTCCCCTACTGCTTTCCCTTCTTCCCCCTCCATAACTCCCCGGTTTCCCCACCAGCTGGAAGGACTGGAGCTTTGTGGACAAAGATGAGAAGGCCCGTCTGCAGCACCAGGTCACTGAGGATGGAGAATTCTGGTGAGTGCAGACCCAGGAGGCCCCAGAGGGTGTGGGCTGTGGTAGGGAGGTGGAGTCCCAGCACTCAGTCCCCAGGCAGAGGCTGCCAGAGTCCAGGCGAGACCAGAGCATCGGTCACAAGCGCCCGGGCCAGCATGGGGCAGCTCTCGCTGTGGCCACTCACTGGCCTAGGCCAGCTCCCTCGGAGCCAAGGGCACTGACCTACCACAGCCAACCGCAGCCCTGTGCAGGCTTCTTCCTGGGCTCTCTAGAGCCATGTGTGCTGCTTGTCACCATTAATTAAAATCACTCATTTGAGGGTTTTCCCAAATGACTGCTCTTCCAACACTGTGAAGAGCTGAGTTTCTGTTGAGCTGTCCCATCGAGGACTTACAAGCTGGAGTTGTGACTGAAGCCTGGATGGTGGTTCGGGGTAGATGCCACAGAACAGATGGCATCCGCCAACACCTTGGCCAGGGTCTCAAGCTCACCTCCCAGCCGTGGGTCCCCCACCTTATCTGCTGCCCGTGGTCTCTCCCTGGCCCTCTCAGGATGTCTTACGATGACTTCATCTACCACTTCACCAAGCTGGAGATCTGCAATCTGACCGCCGATGCCCTGGAGTCCGACAAGCTGCAGACCTGGACAGTGTCTGTGAATGAGGGCCGCTGGGTGAGGGGCTGCTCTGCTGGAGGCTGCCGCAACTTCCCAGGTGGGAGCTGGTCCTGGAGGGCAAGGTCTGAGCGGCGGGGTCCCAGGGAGAGAGACCTCACAGTCCACATGGGGTCTCCCATGCCACTGCCTCTCCAACTCCTCCCGTTTTACTGAGCAGGGAGCCGCACGCCAAGAGGTTTGCAACAGGGAGCTGGCAAAACTGCCGAGGCAGGAAACAGTCAGAACAGTATCTTGGGGCCCTCGTGCTGAAGACAAGCTGGGAGGGCACTCAGGTTGGCACTAAACTGAGAGTGTCTGTCGCCCTCAGATAGAGGAGACTGGGCGCTGTGGGGACAGTGACGAAGGACGGGCACTGAGCAGGTGGTGTCAGTATTGCAAGATGAGAAAGATAGAGAAAGAAACCGGTCAGGGTGTTGGATTTTTTTTTTTTTTTCTTTTGAGACAGGGTCTCGCTTTGTAGTTCAGGCTGGCCCTGAGCTCACTATAGTGCCCAGGCAAGCCGCCGCGAACTCAGCAATCCTCCTGTCTCTGCCCCCCGAGTGCTGGGATTACAGGCGTGAGCCACCACGTCCGGCATTGTAGTATGCAGTGTTGATTGTTGGCGGGCGTGTCTCCACGCCCAGCATTGTATGTGGTTACCGGGGATGGAACTCAGGACCTTGCGCTTGCGCGGCAGGCGCCGGAACCACTGAGCTAACCCTCCGGCCCAAGGGTGTTGGAATTGGACGGAGTTGGTTGTGGGGTTATGGGAGAGAACTTCAGCCTGGGAGGTGGGAAGTCTGAGGTGCTCACAGGGAGGTTTGTAATATAGACTTGTGTACACCTACAAGGAAAGTGTTTGGTCCCATAATACGGACTCGGCGAGTACTTGAGAAAGAAAGTCAGTGGGGCAAAGTGAGCCACTGTGTGCTGGGATCTACCACAGGGGCTGTCAGTCCGAGGCTGAGCTACAGTGGAGGGCAGGGCCTGCGGGGCAGGACAGGTGGTAGACAGCAGAAGAGACTTAAGGCCCGATCTCAGGGACCCACCTTTTGGGGGCGGGTGAGGAAAATAAAGCGGTTAGGGTTAGAATGAAAGTTCAGAGGAAGAGGGAAGGCTACACATCTGACCAGAACAGCTCCATCCACATAAATTGGAGGTTCCACCCACCAAGTAACTGGACAAACAGCTGACTTGCTTTTCCTTAAGCATTTATTGAGCACCCTGGTGGGTGAAGACCTGAGATTCATTGGGGGAATCGGCTCACGTGATCCTGGCTGAGCCCAAGATGGGCCATGGGCCACAGAGACCCTGGACAACAGCAAGCTCAGGAGTTTTGGGGTGGGTGTGGGGCCTGTCCTGGAGTCCAGTGACAGAAGTCCCGGGGTTCTGATGTCCAGTGGTAGAAGAGTGTCCTCGCTCTAGACAGAGAGGGGAAATGGGCTTCGCTGTGCAGTTCAGCTGGCCTTGAATTGTGAGCCTAGGCTGGCCTCGAGCTCACAGCGATCCTCCGGCCTCTGCTTCCCAAGCGCTGGGATGACAGGCATCAGGCCCCACACCTGGCCCACGATGGGAAATACTTTTTCTTGCCCTTTGTTCTGTGGGAAGCCCCGGGGGGATCCGCCCCTTCAGTCACAACTCACCGGCCGCCCTGTAGGCACCCACACAGACAGGGCCGTGCTGGGCAGACTGAGGTGGAAGAGTCCCCCTTTGCTCCCTGCCCTTTCAGAAAGAGGGAGGGCTGAGCCCGCGTTTCCTTCCCGGGGCACAGACACTTTCTGGACCAACCCCCAGTACCGCCTGAAGCTCCTGGAGGAGGATGACGACCCTGATGACTCTGAGGTCATCTGCAGCTTCCTGGTGGCCCTGATGCAGAAGAACCGGCGCAAGGACCGGAAGCTGGGCGCCAACCTCTTCACCATCGGCTTCGCCATCTATGAGGTGTGCGGACTGGCCAGCTCCAGCGCGGGAGAGGGGGCGTGGGGCTCCCAGAGCTGCTGCTGCAGGCTCACTGTGAGGGGAGCCCAGGGTGCAGTGCAGGGGCTGGGCTGGCAGGCCGGGCACCGCAAGGGGCAGAGCGCCTGTCATTCTGCAACAGCCGCACTTCCCTTCTGCCGCCACTTCTGTATTTGGATCTGAGGCTGCTTCTTCCGTTTCTCCCAGGTTCCCAAGGAGGTACGCCATGGCGCTGGCGGTAACAGCGGTTGTGTGCGGCGTGTGCTGGCTGTGGCTTGTGAGGCGCTTTCTACGGGGTTTGTGGGCACCACCTGCACTTTCATCCTCCTACTGACTCCCATCGCAAAAGCCCCTCCACACACACACATGCTTTCACACGCATGGACTCTCTCTCTCACACACACACACACTGAGGGGCTGCCCTCTCTGGGAAGGAGGAACCATCTCCCTCAGAACCCAGCCTCGAGCCCTTCCTGGCCTGAGAGATGTAGAGGGATGAGCGCAGTCCTGGTGAGTGGGCCTGTGCCAGACGAGGGAGCAGATCCCCCTCTGACTCTCAGTAGGAAGGGAGGGGACGGCAGATGAGGGCTCGGGGCCTGAGCTGGTGAGGCCTCGACCTGCAAGTAGGGGGTCAGTTCAGGGAGCAGCCGCTGGGAGGGCCATGAGCAGGGCAGGGCCCTACGTGGCTTCAGGTCTGTGGGCGCTGCTGTTCCCAGATGCACGGGAACAAGCAGCACCTGCAGAAGGACTTCTTCCTGTACAACGCCTCCCGGGCCAGGAGCAAAACCTACATCAACATGCGGGAGGTGTCTCAGCGCTTCCGCCTGCCTCCCAGCGAGTACGTCATCGTGCCGTCCACCTACGAGCCCCACCAGGAAGGGGAGTTCATCCTCCGCGTCTTCTCCGAGAAGAGGAATCTCTCTGAGTGAGTCCACCCTGATTGCCCCACCTGTCCCTGGACACTCCGTGACCCGTGACCAGTTTTAGAGGTCAGAGGCAGGAAGTAGCTGGAGTGGTGCCCTTCAGCTTCTGGCCGGCACCTCCTCCCGCTGCTGCACTGGGCCCTGGCGTGGATGGCGTGGGACTTATCAAAATGAGCTGTGGCCCAGGGACTCTTCCAGGCACTAGGGATAGAAAAGTTAAACGGACACCATAACATGCAGAGCAGCAGTGGTGATTCTATGGCTTGGGTGTTGTTTATCACAGATGTGAATGTAGTTTTTTTCTAAACTCGAACCTCAGTGTGCAGGTTTAACTGCCGGCTGGCACTCGGATGAATAAGTGGGTTCTGGGTTGCAGTCTGGGCCCTCGTCTCTTAGATTCACTTTCACTGCTCCTAAGGGGGTAAAATAGATAAGAAAAAGTGTATACTGTGGCTTAGAGAAGGGAGAAAGTTAAAATAGGAAAGACAGACAGCTGCACACAGGGGGATCATTAAAATTTGAGGTCAGTATGGCAGAGGAAGCCAGGAGCCCACAGCCTCGGCATGGCCATCACGAGGTCCCCGTTGGCCCCGCCACCCGTTTCCAGACCAACACTGAGCCTGGGTGTAGCTGGCTGGGTGTGCATTTGATGTGGCCCATGGAACTGGTGCCAGGTGGAGGGTCAGTCCCAGGGCTTCTCTCAAGATCAAACCCAGATTGGGCACCAGAAAGCCCCGTGAGCTGCGAACATCCTCCACGTGTCTCCTGCTCACTCCTGCTGACATCGAGGTGTCTGCGTTTGTGTCTTTCCCAGGGAAGTTGAAAATACAATCTCTGTGGATCGACCAGTGGTGAGTGACTCGGTTCTCCTGTGTGCAGGGGCCCTGGGCATCCCTTCGCAAGCTCTGCAGGGCCCGACTGGGGTGAGTGAGAGGCAGGGACAGGCAGGGCAGATGGAGCTGGGTGTGGAGCGGTCACATCTTGTCACTTAAACTTCTGCTCGGTGTGACCAGAAGTAATGGGTCTCAGAGCCTGGGGAACCTGGGAGAGGGACCAGCAGCCTGGACAGCTGGAGGGGGAACAAGGCCCCAGGAAGGGAAAGAGCACAGCCAACGCTGGGCTATGAGATAGGGTCACAGCAGATTTCTTGTGGACAGATAGGGCCTGGGTCAGAGCCTCCTACCAGCCGGTAGCCCACATGAGCTGTGTGACCCCTGACTCAGTCTGCAGTTCTGCAGAATGAGCATAATGGGCCTGGCAGGGCTTGTGCAATATAACATGTACCTACTGCATGAACCACTAGCAGTACATGCATGGCTGTCTCATCAGGCAGCTTGTGGCACTCAGTGGGACACTCATGTATGAGTCACCTGTAGTTCAGTGGCACCCAGCAGCAAGGCTGAATATAACTCCATTGTGACATGAACGTATCAGAGCAGTGAAACTGTGTAAAATGTCTAGCAGTGTGGACCCCCAAGGGGAAGTTGTTACCCATTTTACACCTTGCATGTTGCTTGCTACATGTGTTAGCTCCTTGGGTCCTTTTGAGATTGTTCTGAGAAGTAAATGGGTTCTCTCCTCTGCCCTTGAGCAAGGGAGCAGAGACTCAGGCCGGGGGATAGTAAGTGGCAGGTGGGACTGGAGCTCACGTCCAGATTGAGTCCACACCACGCCAGGCAGCCCGGGGGTCTGTAGAGGAGTCATGTCTCCCTTGGCTTTGGGGTGCGGTTAGTAAACTGTCCCCGTGACCTAAGCCAAGGGGAGGACAAGCGTCCCACTGAGCTGCCTTCTGGGAGTGGACATCCCGACCCATGCCAATGATAGGTCTCCAAAGGCTTTTGGCGCCAGGGCAGACATTTGGTTTCAGTGCCACACGCCTTTGGCTCCATTCCTTCCTTGGACACTGGTCAGCAGTGTCCAGTACCCATCAGGAGCAGCTGCCACTGAGGTATCTGAGTGTGGTGATGCCCCAGCTCAGCTAATTGTGGCAACATGGGCTTCTGTTTTACAGAAGGAGCCCCAGCCTCGGTTTCCATCTTAAGTCTCCCTATTTTATTTTTGTTTTATTTTGTTTTGTTTCTTTGAGACAGGGTCTCACTTTGCAGTTCAGGCTAGTTTTGAATTTATTGTGTAACCCAGGCAAGCCTCGAACTCACAAAGATCCTCCTGTCTCAACTCCCAAGTGTGGGATTACTGGTGTGTGCCTCCACACCAGGCCCCATTTTTTTTTTTTTTTTTTTGAGAAAGGGTCTCACTTTGTAGTTCAGACTGGCCCTGAGCTCACTATATAGCCCAGGCAAGCCTCGAACTCAGCAATCCTCCTGTCTCTGCCTCCTGAGTGCTGGGATGATAGGCGTGAGCCACCATGCCTGGCACTGTGGTATGTGGTATTGATTGCTGGTGGGTGTGAGTCATCACGCCCAGCATTGTATGTGGTTACCAGGATCAAACTCAGGACCTTGCGCTTGTGAGGTAGGTGCCAGAACCACTGAGCTAAATCTCTGGCCCCCAAGAACCCATTTTTTATGTTTTAGTTACTATTTTTAAAAATTAGCCAGAGGTCCCTTTCCTTGCGATATCTAATGATGATGGATTTTTCAAAGCCACAGCAGCGGCTACTCTCTGGACATGAGGAGGGAGAAAAGAACCCTCTCCTCCCTCACCCTGCATGTGAGCCAGGTATCTGGACCCTGAAGGCTCATGCAAGCCAAGGGTCAGGATGCAGGGAACCCCAAAGCACCAGCCCTTCTGGGAACTTGCTTTCACTGCTTCTGCATTTATTGTTCTCTTTTCTTATCCAGAAAAAGAAAAAGCCCAAGGTGGGTATAACAGGGTGAGTGGGTAGCGCATGTGCATGTGCACCGTGGACTGTGCATGCGTGCACCAGACTTGCCCTCCCCCAAGTCCCTGAGGGGCTGGCTGTGTGTGGTGGTGACAGCTGACGACCATGAGCATGTGTGCCGGCCCTGCCCTGGGCACTCCCTGAGGGGTAGCTTGAACCTCACAAGAGCCCCAGGGGACTTGGCCCATTACTGATCCTCACATTCAGGAAAGAGAAAAGGTACAAACTGACTAAGCTGCCCAAGCACAAGGCAGCGAGCGTGACACCAGATTTAGCTGGCCTGGCAGTGGCTACCAGACAGGGCTTAGGGGTCATGTTTGTGTGGTGCCTGAGGACCCCTCACGGGCTCCTCCCAGGCCAAGTGCTGCCCCAGACCGGAACCCCGCCCAGTGCTGGTCAGGTGCTGCTCCTATTCTCAGAGGCAACTTTCCTGGAAGTGGTGGATTCCCCAAGTAATGAGTGAGGGGCCTGGAGCCTGAACCCATCCATCTGCTTCAAGACCTGTTTCCTGCCTCTACTTCTAGACCCCTGTACCTGAGCCAGAGGAAGGGACCCGGCAGGGGTGCTCCATGCCCATGCCCACACCCCGACATGTGTCCCCAAATGTGACTCACAAGCTCCCGTTGATTAGAAGGCAGAGCAAGAGCTGTGGGCCTGCTGGGAGCCAGGGGTTCGAGCGCTGTCCACAGGCCTTCACTCACCTGGCTTGGCCAGCAGCCTGCAGAGACTCTGGCCTTGTCTCTTTGAGAACCCACTGAGCCTGTGGCTCTCCGCACACCAGCCTGCAAACCCAAGTGGGGCTCTCCTCTTGCTTCGGGTGCACAGCCCCCCCCCCCCCATAATACCTCCCACCCTTTTCCTCTTCCTTTTTCATGAGAAGATCAGGAAGGGCCACACCCAACATGGCTTTTTCAGTACTTCTACAGTCAGCACCTTGTTTGATCCCCACCAGAGCCCTATCAGGAGGGAAAAGTATGCTTTGTGGTCCCCCTTAATGAGGGCAAGAGCAGGCACTTCTCCCATGAGGCAGGCCGGCCAGTGCTGCTGCACATGGGTCCTGCAACGCAGGTCTTCTCTGCCTCACGCTGTGTCCCTAGAATCTTTGGTTGCCGCCATGGTGATGTGGGCAAAGAGGGCAAAGAGCTCTGCTTCGCTCCAACTGAGCACCTCCGTTTGCAATGGCTTCTGGGGGAAATTCAATTGGAGTTATTTCCATTTGAAAAAAGTTATGAGATACTTAAAGCCACAGCCCAAGCTCATTTGGCCTTTAGCAGCCTCAGCATGTCAGGATATGCTGCTGGTGGCACCCTTGTGAGTGAGCCAGCTGGGGTGGGTACTAACTAGGGCCCAGCGGGCTGGAGCTACAGTTTCCTCTCCCTGCAGGAAGCTGCGGGGCAGCGCTCCGTGGGCTCTGCCGTGACCCTTGCCTCCTCCCCGCGCCCCTCCTTCCTCTCTCCAGCCCATCATCTTCGTTTCAGACAGAGCAAACAGCAACAAGGAGCTGGGTGTGGACCAGGGCTCAGACGAGGGCAAAGACAAAGCACGAGAGGAGTCCCCGCAGGTTCCGAGCACGCGGCATGCCGGGCAGTGCCGTGTGCTGGGTGTGGGGGTTGGGTCTCACCAAAGTGTGTCGTCAACGCCCCGCAACAGGCTGCTGCGTGCACGGGAAGGCTGAGAGGACAGGTCGGGGCTCGGGCAGCCAGGACAGCGAGCAGAGGCTGCAGCTGTCTGCAGGCCTGGGGCGCTCTTGACCAGAGGGGCATCAGATATGGGGTCGCCGGAGCTCAGGGGAAGGTGTTGTTGCACTGCGGCGGGTGGCTGGTCACTCACCTCTTAGACTGCGGGGCCAGGCGCATGTGGCCAGTGGTGCCCTCAGCAGACTGGGAGGAGCCTCAAGAACTTGGCCGTGAGGACAGAAGGGCTGGAGGAGTCGACTGCCCAGGCCCTTCCAACCTGTGCGACCAGCACCAGGTTCAGGAGTGAGGGCTCGGCGGGGAAGACGGGAGGGCTAAGGGGGACAGCTGCATGTTGGCGTGGCCCAGGCACGGTGGTGGGGCTGGTGAGGCGAGGGCCCCGAGGCTCTTGGCATCCTGGCACCCTTAGGATGCTTTCCTCCCAATCCACTCTTCCCTGGTTCCTGTGAACCCACCTCCCTTCATACTCCCACAGCCACGGCCTGGCAACACCGACCACGAAAGCGAGGAACAGCGGCAGTTTCACAACATTTTCAAGCAGATAGCAGGTGACGTAAGTACCTCCAACCCGCTCCGAGGAGCTCGCTTCTGTCCTGCACAGCACAAACCCCCACATCCTGGGGCCTGGACCAACCGTCTCTGGGTGGCTGTGACTGCCCACCGCAGGCCAGACAGCTGTGGCCACAGTCCCCAGGCTTTGGCCCTCCTCAGAAGAGCCCAGCTCCCCTACAGGACAGCACTGTGGGTGTTGCCACCACAGGCTGCTGGGACCTGCCGCGCTTTGCTCCTGGCCCCTCTCTGCTGAACATGACCCTCTGCTCCTCCCCCAGGACATGGAGATCTGTGCAGATGAGCTCAAGAACGTCCTCAACACGGTGGTGAACAAACGTGAGCGACCGGGGTCCTGGGGTGTGGCGGGGCAGGGCCACTGACGCAGCCTCACTCTGCTCCCTCCACAGACAAGGACCTGAAGACACAGGGGTTCACGCTGGAGTCCTGCCGCAGCATGATTGCCCTCATGGATGTATCCTTCCAGCAGTTCCTCCCCATGGGGCGGGACAGTGGGGCATCTCATCAGGCAGAAGCCCCAAGTTTAGGTCCGAGGAACGAGATCTGGGCTCAGGGCACAGACGACAATCTGAGTGGGTAGAAAGGAAGGTCAGGAAGTGTACCTGGCCTGTCTCCTGTTCTTACCCCGGGCCTGAGGCTCAGCCTGGGGAGCCCGTAGGAGCACAGCAATGGCTGCAGACCTGGGCGAGTGGGGCAGAGGGTAAGGATGAGGGTGGACAGTGGGCAGGGAGCCCCACAGAGCTTCCTCTGGCTGCCCCTCCCCACCGGGGACTGCTTCGTGCTGTAGACCTGACCCAGCTCCTCAGACAGACGGCTCTGGGAGGCTGAACCTGCAGGAGTTCCACCACCTCTGGAAGAAGATCAAGGCCTGGCAGGTGGGGGAGGAGCACAGGAGGGACGGGGGCGGCTCTGGGATTCCTTGTGTGACGCCTGTCCTCAAACCCATTGCCAGAAAATCTTCAAACACTACGACACAGACCAGTCTGGCACCATCAACAGCCATGAGATGCGCAACGCAGTGAACGATGCAGGTGGGGGAGAAAGGGGCCAGGCCGCTGGGGCCCTTCTCTGGAAAGGAAGGAGGCTGAGGGGCCGGGAGACAGAATCCGAGGCCCTTCCTCCTTTCTCCTGCCCTCCGCAGGCTTCCACCTCAACAGCCAGCTGTACAACATCATCACCATGCGGTACGCAGACAGACACATGAACATCGACTTTGACAGCTTCATCTGCTGCTTCGTCAGGCTGGAGGGCATGTTCCGTAAGTGGGCTGCCCCTCCCTGCAGGGACAGCTGCAGCTGGGGGACCCGCCGCCCAGCCCCTCGGGTCCCGTGGGTGATTCTGCCTGCAGACACCGTCCCCAGAGCAAATTCCAGCCCCAGAGGCAGTGAGAACTTGAACTGCCCTCTGGCCTATGCATTCTTTCCCACAGGAGCGTTTAATGCATTTGACAAGGATGGAGATGGTATCATCAAACTCAATGTTCTGGAGGTAAAAACCTAACTGCACATTCCCTAAACCACATAATTCAAGGTGGAGGAGCCGATGAGGCCCTGTGTGCTTCTCCCCTCCAAATGCCAGGGAGGAAAGGGCCAGGTGGGGGTGGAGAGGGAAGCCTTACAAGGGTATGCCTCACAGACTGTACAGCGAGGGCTCCAAAGGAGCCCCCGTTCCCACAGCTGTGTTGGAAAGATATGGAGAAAGTCTGCAATAAACCACTGGGCCTCCAAAACTACTCCCTCCCTCAAGGTCTCTACTGGTAGGTCCTTTCCCCTCGTTTCCGCCCTGACCCAGTGCAACCTCTTCCAGTGGCTGCAGCTCACCATGTATGCCTGAGCCTGACGGCACCAAGCACACACTGGACCTTTCAGGAGTCAGGTTCACCACGGTTGCTGTGCCCAGCAGCTGCAGCGCCTCGAGGCTGCAGAAGCCTCTGTCTTGCTCTTCTGCTTTACTCCATGTCGTCTTCGTCCTCACGGCCAGCTGACCCCTGCCACAGGAAGACCAGCATCCACTGGGTGAGGCATGTCACTGCAGGAGCGTGGCGATGCTGGGCACTCGGCCTCCACCTCCCCACTCAGTCAGGAACTTCTGGGTGGCTGCTCCGGGCTCACTAACTCGGGGGCACAGGGCTGGATAGCTAGGACCGCTGACTCACACATTTGGCTGCATTCTGAAAAGGTTGATCTAAATAAAGGCATGTGTCCTGCTGGCTCCACTCTTCTCTTTTTCCTCACATTCAGACAAGACAGCACAGTGCAGTCATGCATCGCCCGCAAAGCCCTAAACAGACGTTCACAGACAAACGCAAGCTCTGAGCCCCTCTGAAAACAGCCACCACTGCTTCCTGAGCACAGGACCCACTCGGCTACTTTTCAAAATACAGGGGAAGAGGGGAGAGTTGTGGTCAGAGAATAAATGGTGGCCAGGTGACGCTACAGCAATGCCCCTGGGCATCTGCGCCCTTCTGCACCGCTGCACTGTGAGGCTCATCAGCACCTTGGCCTGCAGCCCGTCCACACCATCTGTGTCTCCTCCATCCTCCCCACGCCGACATGGAGAAGGGCAGGACTCTCATACCAGACAAGCTCATATGAGTAAACAGTCAGTTAGTAAAAGTACTTTATTTTCCTCTGGTATTTGCTTTGTATCTTGCTTTACAAAGTTATACCAAAATGTACGAAGGCTAGGCTATTATAAACACTTTTTACAGTCAAGTGTCATCTAATCTCATCCTTTTTCTATACTGTATTCAATGTTTAAAAAGAAATCAGAAACCCAGGGTACTGGAGCAGCCCTAGGGTATTTCCCTTTAACAGAAGAAAGATCGTCAACAGCTTTCCTCCTTGACCCCCTCTAACTCCAACTGATTTAGGCTTCCGCCTTGAGTTGAGAGCATATCTGGCAAACTTCAATCACCGCGGGGCCTGGCAGGGCCGCACACTTGAGACAGGCGGTGAAGAAAAGTTACTGTGTGGTAAGCAGCGGGTCTGTTTCATACGAGGCCTTCAGGCCACTTGCATGCAGAATTTCTCCAAGCAGCTTCTTCCCTATCCCACTACTCCCCTTAAACCCAAGGGTCCCAGTGGCTCAGTGCAGGAAAGACACTACCATCCCAGACATATGGCAGCCATGACATTCTGCATACGTCAGTATATGGACTGTACTTACTAGAGCAAACCAGAGACCATGTGCTGTGCAGGTCCCACATCACAACACACTTCGACGTCCTCCCCAGTGAATCCCATCCCCTAAAATAGACCAAGCACCCAACGTGTACACCTGCTCCCACCAAATCAGCCACATACCTTGTCCCTACAGTTGACCACTGCATAGTCTACCTGAAAAAACTGGTAAAACAAAACCTGTTAGGCAAACACTTAAAAAGCAAGTTGTGGCTGTAAATTACATGTAAAACATGAGCTAAACATTCAACCACTAACTCGTCTGAGGGAGAAAACTTCTCCGCAGAGGAAGAGCAGTAAGAAATGACTTCCTCTCAAACTCAGTAATAGCAGGTCGAGGTAACTCCCCTCCTCTTGTCTGCACTGTTGGTCTTATAACTGAGTCAGAAAGTACACCAAAGTGTGTGTGTGTGTGTGTTTGTTTGTTTGTTTGTTTTTTGAGACAGGGTCTCGCTTTGCAGTTCAGGCTGGCCCTGAACTCACAATGCAGCCCAGGCAAGCCTCGAACTCAGCAATCCTCCTGCCTCTGCCTCCTGAGTGCTGGGAAGACATCAGTGAGCTACCACGCCCAGCTTACACCAAAGTATATTTTGAACCTAATTAAAACTGTTTCATTAGAGTAACTGGTATTTTATCAGAACAAAAGGCTGCTAAAACACTAGTACACACACAAAACTTACTATGGCTTTCCTGGTTTTTAGATATCAAACAGGCACAAACCAGAAATTTCTAAAACAGTGGTCTCCAATGTACCAGTTTCTGTCAGTCACTGAGCAAGTTTCCTTCCTTCATGAAGGGCTGCACACAGTCAGCAGTGTCTGACTGAGGCACTGCTCTCCTGCGCAGGCAAGAGGCTGTCACCGCAGCGACCCACAGGGACCCACCGAACAGCAGCACAACCACAAGCAGCTGAGCCACTTAGGTCCTGGTTTCTCATCAGGGCTACTCTGAATAATACAAAGAATTCCACAGGAGGGGGACACAAAGAGACTTCACGCACACACACACATGCACATGATTCTAGCAAGTGCAGCCCAATCACAGTCCAGTTCTCAGTGGAGCCATCAACCTGTGACTCCGCAGGTGTTCCCAGGACTACCTCACACCTCACATCCATTTTCCTGCTGTGTGAAGGCACCTTGTTGCCTGCCTCCCCCACTGCCTGGGTGGGATGCCCCATCACTGCCGCCCAGAGAAAGTGTCAGGGCAAGCAAGGGCTCCCAGTACTTTCCTGGGAAGCCACAGAAGGGGGTGGTTTCTGTGGTCACCCGTACAGAATACAGATACAGGTGGGGAGATTGTCCATCTCAAATGGGAACTGCACGATCACACTTTATGCACCTCAGCTCTGTTCTCTCTTCAGCGTCATGCAAACCTGAACGGTGAGCTAATCAACAAGGTGTCCTGCCCACACGGGCAGAAGTAAAAAGCATGAGGCTTAGCCATGAGCTAGCAGTAGCTTCTAAATTAGTTCTGGCTCCAAAAAGAAACACTGGAGGCTTTCCTTGAAAAATGAACAAACACATCCTCTTGTGTATACTGTCAGGCCTCACAGAGCCTTCCATAGCCTGTCTAGGAAACAGGATCCCCAGGTGAAGTCACTGCCTAAGGAGCCCGTGGGTGGGGCAAGCCGCACTATAGACAGGCCTGAGGCTCAGAGGCAGCACGGGCCCTTCGCCCTTCTTCTTTTGAAAAAGTCTGAGTTTCCAGACTCCAGAAACACATAAATTTAGAAAGTGACACTTGGGCATCTTTACTAGACAGAGTCCAGAGAATTCTAACAACAAAGCAACCCTGACTCAGGTTTTGTTGGCTTGGGTATTTACAAAGGACAGGCAGGGGCTTTCCCACCAACCACACTCCACTCTCCTCTTCCAGTCAATGGGGAAGTGAAGGCAAAGACAATGGCTTCAGCAATGAGTCTCCGGAAGCCTCCTGGGGCCCTAAGACCTGGATCCAGATGCTGTGTTCTAATACTCCCATCCTGGGAGCTGCAGACGGGCAGAAAGCACCCTCCGAACCTGGAGAACACTTGACACAGCCAGGAGAACAGGGTGGACAGTGGTGCAAACCCAAAGGTTCAGCCCCACACACAGCTTCCCAGAGCCCAGAGAGGAACATAAAGGTGCGGAAAAGCCATCAATACAGTGGTACGAGCACCTGGGCGAGCAGCAAAACTGACAGGCAGGCAATAGGCTGTGCACAACTCATATGGAACATGAGTTCATTGGGAAATGCTACTGGGGACGAGTCACCACAGTGGGGCCTGTTTTCTGAATTCCTAAAATACACAGCAAGCAGAGCAGCCTCTCTAGCTGCTTGTCAAAATCTGTGTCCTTCAGCATGTAAAGCCTGCTGTGTCCTTGGACAAAGCAGCCCAATAGTGAAACACACTGTACAGAACTGTCAGGGAAGGAAACCATCTGCTCCCAGTGTAAAGACCCAGTTATTGTAATTAGAGAAATTAAAACTGATCTTGCAAATTTAGCATATGAACAACTTGTACTTAAAAACCTGATTACAGGTTGAAGCCATCATTAAGAACATAATCAAAAACCGAAATCACATATGGCTAGGATCAAACTGGGCAAGTGATTAAGATCAGAATCTCTAGTGCGCATCTGCAGCATGGCGGTAACATAAATCTACTATGTATGCTGGACAGTTCCATGAAGGCTGTCAGCAATCAGCTGTCTGAACACTCCAACGAGGTCTGGAGTGTGCCACGCCATCCCAGAGAGCTGCCAGATGTGTGCCAGCAGTCAGCTTCTCCTCCCTACTTTCCTGCGGGAGGAAAGACCTATGTGAGACCTATGTGAGAGGCTGATATGAAAATAGTTCAATGAATGACTTCCCAACATGGGAGGCAGAAAACTTCATGAATGAATTTTGCTTTCATCTTCAGCATGTCGTTCAATGTGTCCTGCAGCATCCTAGGAAAAGAGGAGATGGGCCATGAGACAAGCTGGCAGTAAGACAGGAAAGACTGAGACGGAGACAGGTCTATTCTATCTAGGATCTGCACATAAAGGCAGTCAGGCCAGTGCGCCACCAATTTACATCACACCACACTCCTTGGGAGGCAATCTCGGCACAAAGAACTGGAACCTGCTACTGGATTTGAGACACCTGAAAACACTCTCCCCAGGCTCTTCTTCACTCAAAAAATCTGAGTCTGAAGAATATTCAAACAAGAAATATCTGGGCCCTATCTATCTATCTATTTATCCATCCATCCATCTTTTTTTTTTTTTTTCCAGACAGGGTCTCACTTTGTAGTTCAGGCTGGCCCTGAACTTACTATGTAGCCTAGGCAACCCTCGAACTCAGCAATCCTCCTGACTCTGCCTCCTGAGTGCTGGGATTACAGGCATGAGCCATGATGCTGGGTACTGTGGTGTGTGGTACTGATTGCTGGTGGGCATGAGTCACCATGCCCGGTATTGTTGTATGTGGTTACCAGGGATTGAACTCAGGACCCTGGGCTTTCGAGGCAGGCACCAGAACCACTGAGCTAAATCTCTGGCCCAAGGGTCCTATGTATTGTAACACTGAACACTCTAATGGAACAAAAAGACCTCTAGCCCCTCAGCTGCCCCAAAGTCCAGATGAACCAGGAGTCCCACCATGATACCTGCTTGGACCCTTTCCTTGCTGTGAAGAAAGCATCACAGCTCTTCCAGCGGCACTTCAGTGTCTGGAAGTTTGGGTTAGTGTGGTCAGTCAGCAAGTGTTGTTTTAAGTGATCTACAACACCAAAGATCAGAGCGCAACCATGCCACTGTGAAGAGAGGACAAGGGGACTGGATGAAAAAGTGCAGTGAAAACACACAGAGAGCAGAGTGAACAGGTGATTGGAATGTCCCCTGCTTTTATCCTATAAATACCATGAAAGCAAAATGTAAGCCCTCGTTCTTTCACTCACTCATGGCTATGGTGTATTATGAAAACAGAGGAAACCACATTATTAACATACGGAGGACCTGGAGGACCTTGAGAGACCAAAGCCACATTGGGCACACTGCGCTATGGGAAGGCAAAGCACTAATGTGGCCCTCACACTTGTTAGAAAAGGATGACAGATATTTGCAGATATCTGCAGGATGTGGAGTTGGCT
>PVIC010020864.1:0-29104 GCA_004025085.1 Thryonomys swinderianus | reverse complement strand
GTTTTTTTTTTTTTTTTTTTTAGTTTTTTGAGACAGGGTCTCACTTTGTAGTTCAGGCTGGCCCTGAGCTCACTATGTAGCCCAAACTAGCTTCAAACTCACAGCAATCCTCCTGCCTCTGCCTCCTGAGTGCTGGGATTACAGATGCGAGCCACCACGCCTGGCACTTGTGGTATGTGGTACTGAGGATCGAACTCCAGACCTTGTTCTTGCCAGGCCAACGCTGGAACCACTGAACTAAATCCCTGGCCCAGAATGATCTCATTTTTACAAATACACATGTCTAACAAAACACCAGGAAGAATATATACCAAAATGCTTATTCCGTAGAGACTGTGATCATTGGTGATCTCCCTCTATTTCTTTCTTTCACTTTTTCTATAATTTTCATACTTTGACAATGAATAGCTATCATTGGGGAAAAAAAATCGAAAGAAGTCCCCTGAGACCACCACATGCTAAGCAAATTCTACCCCTGCCTATAGCCTAGCCCCAGCTTCACTGACCCTCATCTACATTCTTCACTTTCCACTGAGAATATATCCCTGTACTAGGGGGAGGGCACAGGTGTTTCTGGCGAGTCCAGAAAAATATTGTTTGGCAAAACAAATATTGTTCTCATAGGCCAGAGATGGTGAACCTTTTAGAGGTTTCATTGGTTACTAATAGCCAGCTATGGCACACATGCCATAGGTTTGCCACCACTGCCCTGGGCTGTTTTCATGAACAAGTTTTGGTACTCAGGTAGATCTGTGGCCCCTGGCCCACCTCAGGCCTCCACATAGACCTTTCAGGGGATGGGCTTCTATCTCCAACCTCACTTCCACTCTGGCTGCCATAAACGTTTGGCTTTCTCACACACAGGTCCATGTCAACTTCTGCTCAAGCCTGCCATTTGCCTTCATGTGCCTTTGGGACAAAGGTCTAGCCCTTTGGCCTGACATTCAAAGTTTTTGGTAATCTGACATCTTCTGAACACTATAGCTTCCTCCTCTGCATCTCTTTAAATATGTCCTGTGTTGCTTCATCCAGACACTCAGTCTTCCAGATGTAGCACACCACCTCTGGTGAGCCTATCTTGAGTTCTCAGGGTGGGTTAGGACCCTGTCTGGATTTGCCCCCTTCTATCCTGCATCTAAATCTGTGTCTCTCAGCAGCAGAAGAGCTCCTTAGGATAGGGTCAATGTCCTATTAGCCTCTTCAGGGCTTCCCAATGAATTTTTGCATAAACTGGCTCCTTAAATCCTCATAGCAACTGTGCCAGATAGATGTGATTGGGCCTTAGCTGTTCAATGACAAAACTAAGGTTTGGAGAGAAGACAGCGACCTTAAGTTTTCTACCTGGAAGGTGGCAGTTGGCAACAGAGTTGAGGCTGATCTCCAATTACATTTTATCCTACGTATTTGACAGGGGTCACACAAACAGAGGTAGGGGGACCCCACAGAAGGGAACAGGAAGGATTATGCTAGGGATCCAATTTGGAAGTAAAACTTTAGAACTCCTAGAAGCTTGTGATGGGGGGACTGTCAACTTGATCGAACTGGGAGACTCCTTGGGGATTAGAAATACTTCTGGTATGTCTAGGTAGGTCACGGAAGTGTGTGTGACCTTGAGGTGTATATCTGGTCTCTGGCTCCTTCCACTCTGGCATCACTCTGCTTCCTGACCACCATGAACTGAGCAGCTTTGCTTACCACATCCTTCTACCACATTTCTGTCATGAAACCAGGCTGCAATGGATTGAATCCTCTGAAACCATGAGCCAAATTAAACCTCTCCTTTAAATTGTGGGTGTCAGGTATTGTGTCTCAGTGACATAAAATCTAATGTAGAAAACTGGTACCAAGAGTATAGTTGCTGCTTGGGAAGGAGGGATTGTTCTCTGGGATTCATTTCACCATGCTCAGCCATCCAGGCATTCAAAGGTTGCCACCACCATGGTCCAAGGGGGCCTCATTACTGCCTGTGCTGGTGGTAGACCTTGGTGTTAGCTACAATGCTGCTTTTGCCAGCAGCAGAATGTAAGAATTATGCGTTCTTGGGCCAGAGATTTAGCTCAGTGGTTCCAGCGCCTGCCTCGCAAGAGCAAGGTCCTGAGTTCGATCCAGTAACCACATACAATGCTGGGCATGGTGACTCACACCCACCAGCAATCAATACCACATACCACAGTGCAGGCTGTGGTGGCTCACGCCTGTAATCCCAGCACTCAGGAGGCAGAGACTAGAGGATTGCTGAGTTCGAGGCTTGCCTGGGCTACATAGTGAGCTCAGGGCCAGCCTAAACTACAAAGTGAGACCCTGTCTCAAAAAAAAAAAAATTATGTGTTCAGGGAAGCTTCTGCCCAGATTTCAAAGGGAGGCCTGGAAAGCAAAGCCAGAAGACCCTGAACAGGCAATGCATGAAGCTATTAAAATGAAGCCAGCTGGGTGTGGTGGCTTACGCTTGTCATCCCAGCACTCAGGAGGCAGAGACAGAAGGACTGCTAAGTTCGAGGCTTGCCTGGGCTACATAGTGAGCTCAGGGCCAGCCTGAACTACAAAGCAAGACCCTGTCTCAAAAATAAATAAAGAAATGAAATGAAGCCAAAGTTACAGTGGAGACACCAGGAAGTCAGAGACTCCAGGGGAATACAAGGTCTGTTTATGAAAGCTATAGGATGTGAGTGGAGTCAGCTTACAAGACAAGCCATGAAGGTAGCAATCAACAAGGCCATAGGAATGGGACTGCCCAAGCACTCTGAAACTTACATCTTACCTCCATGTGTCCTAGACACTGGACATGAAGCTACAAGACTTAATGTTTGTAACACAGGGAACACAGGGTTTTGTTCTTCCTTTGATCCAGCTCTTAACTATCCAAATTCTTCCCTTTACAATGGGACATTTACCCTGTGCCATTGTACTTAATAATTATAAAACTTGTTTTTTTATTTTTATAGAGGTTCACTGACATGGATTGCCATAAGTCTGAGGAGATTTTGAGTTAGCTCTTTCAGTAATACTGGGACCACTTTAGGGAATGGGTTATTGTGTTTTGCTCATATTTCTTTTTTTTTGAGACAAGGTCTCGCTTTGTACTTCATGATGGCCCTGAGCTCACTGTGTAGCCCAGGCAAGCCTTGAATTCATCAATCCTCCTGCCTCTGCCTCCTGAGTGCTGGGATTACAGGCATGAGCAACTACGTCTGGCACTGTGGTATGTGGTACTGATTGCTGGTGGGTGTGAGTTACCATGCCTGGTATTGTATGTGGCTACTGGGATTGAAGTCAGCACTTGGAGCTTGCGAGGCAGGCAATGTAACCACTAAGCTAAATCTCTGGGCCGATTATTGTGTTTTGGTTGTATATGGGATTGTTGTATCATGTTAGGGAGAATTACAGTAGTACCTTGGTTCATGAACTTCTTCCCACAATATGGGTCACAGAATTTGTTCCACAACTGTGGTTGCAACTGAATTGCAAGTATATACATGATCAAAATTGTGGGAAAGAATTAAGTTCATGAGCCAAGGTACCACAGTATGACCTTGTGTTTATTTGGAGGTCAAATATGGCTTAAAGATATGTGTTTGGGTATCAAGATAACAAAATTTAGGATGTGACAATTAAGAGGGATTGTCAACTTGATTGGCTTGGGAGCCTTCCAGGAGACTAGTAAGAACACTTCTGGGTGTGTCTGTAAGTTAAGGAAGTATGACCTTGGGGTCTATATCTGATCCATCATCCTTTCCTCTCTGGCACTGTTTCTAGCCTCCATGAACTGAAGAGCTTTGCTTTGCCATACCCTTCCACCATGTTTCTACACTGGAGCCAGCTAGCCATGGACTGAATCCCCTGAAGCCATAAGCCAAATTAAGCCTGACCTCCTTTATATTATGTCAGGTATTATGTCCCAGTAATGGGAAAGCTGACTAATACCAGGTTCATTGTGAACGTATGATTCTATGGTACTCCAGGGAGAAATAAGATGTCAGGCTTCCTCTAGGGACCCAAGTTGGATGAGTACATAATGTGGAAAGTCAATATGGCAGTAACTTGGGTGTCAGCATTGAGCCCAGTCTGGAGACCCCAGTCTGGCAGACTTTACAATCTCAACCCACAATTCTAAATCTGGAGGGCAGAAAATAAAGAGCTCAGTCTGGGAGAAGTCACTCTGGAAGTTGACACAGGGAAGATGATCCCAGATGCTTAGCCTAGTTGGCTTAGTTTGAGGGATAATCTAGGGCATTAGTCTGAGAGGCAAGCAAGGAATTCTCAGTTTGGTTGATGAAATATAGGAGTCAAGTCAGAAGGCTAGGGAGGAACCAGTCTGGAATCTTTAGAGTACTGTCAGGGCCACTTTGTTTTAGGGTTCTTTCTGGGACTTACACTGGAGAACTATGAGATCCAGTCTGAGGCTCTGTGAGGTTTCAGTGTGTGGGGATGGACCAGAAGACTATTTTGGCTTGGGGTGGAAGTCTCAGCCTGAAGGGTAGTAAATGGGAGATTACTGTGTAGAGAACAGTAGCCAAGCAGATGAGACTGGATGGCCACCTCGGGGGAATCTAACTCTAGGATCTCAGGTTGAAGGCTTTAAGAACCCACTTAGGGAGGGCCAGAAATTTAGCTCAGTGGTTCTAGTGCCTGCCTCGCAAGCGCAAGTGCAAGGTCCTGAGTTTGATCCTGGTAACCACATATAATGCTAGGCGTGGTGACTCACACCCACCAGCAATCAATACCCACAGTGTCGAGCGTGGTGGCTCACGCCTGTCATTCCAGCACTCGGGAGGCAGAGGCAGGAGGATTGCTGAGTTCAAAGCTTGCCTGAGCTACATAGTGAGCTCAGGGCCAGCCTGAACTACAAAGTGAGACCCTGTCTCAAAAAAAAAAAAAAAAAAAAAAAGAACCCACTTAGGGATCTGGGTGGAGATGGCATCCTTGAGGCCCCATATGGGGATGGATCTTGATTTGAGAAAATGGTATAGGGATCTATAACTGGGACCCTTAGACTGGGTTTAGCCTCAGGGTTCACATTGGAGATGTCAGTCCATAGGGCTCTTTCCAGGAAATCAATCTGGAAGGGTATTTTTAGAGGCTTAGGTTAAGTAGCTCCTCCTGGCACCTCAGTGGGGCTTTTATTTGGAGGGGATGGAATGAGGTACCTACTTAGTGTACAAATGTCCATTTGGAGCACTCAGTTACTAAACAATCTAGAGGTGTATCTCTTTTCAGATGTTTAGGCTTGGTAGTAAAGTACCCTATCTTTAGAGTGAAAGGGGCTCAGTTTGGGAAGTGAACATAACACAGGGCACAACTATTCAATTTCCATTCTTGTCCCTTCCATACTTTCCATTTTTTCCTCCTAACTTCATGGCTGCTTCTTTTAAGTCTCCTTTAGTGATTCTGCTTCTCTGAGCTTTGTCTTTCATCCCTTTTCTCTTCCATTCATACTCACTTCCTGTGGTAGTCCTGGCCAGCCCAATGGCCAATGGGTGCCGGTGACATCCATTCAAGACTCATCCATTCAAGACTCATCTAAACTGGCAGCTCACATAGACCATGTCCAGAATCAAAGTCTTGCACTCATCTCAAGAGCCATCATTGTTGACTTCTCTCCAGTTCCACATACACTCCATCCTAGGCTTTTCAGTGCTACTTCCAAATACAGTATGTCCTGAATCAAACCATTTCTCACCACTCCCACAGCTACTGTTCTTATCCTAGCCAGCTTTTCTCATGTTCTCACTTAGATTACTGCAAAAAGCCTTCTATCTAAACTCTTGGTTCTTTCTCTTGCTCCCTATGAAATCCAAATCAGAAACTTCTTTTCTCGTGGCTACCAGTACACTCAAAATAAATCACTTTCCTAATCTTGGCCTTTAAATTCTTGTTTCTCTCTCCAATCCCAATTCTACAATCTCAACCTCATTAACCATACTGGAATCACTGTTTATCTCCCCCCCACCCCTCCCTTTTTCTTTCTTTCTTTCTTTCCTCTTTCTTTCTTTCTTTTTCTTTCTTTTTTTTTTCTTTTTTCTTTTTAGACAGGCTCTCACTATGTAGCCCAGGGTGGCCAGGAACTCATGACCCTTCTGCGTTAGCCTCCTGAGTGCTGGGGTTACAGGTACACACCACCATACCTGGCTTATAGTTACCTCTTGTTGGTTCACAGACATACAAGCTACCCACCTCCCTCACCCAGCTTCCCCAACCTCCCCCCAACCTCGGGGTCTCTGTACCTGCTGTTGCCTCTGCCTGGCTTATAGCCACCTTGTTATTATTTAGGCACTGACTCAAATGTCTTCTACTTAGAGAAGCCACTCAGTATAACGTAGGCTACCCAGTTATTGTCACATCACTTTCTTCTACCTCTCTGAATTACACTAATCCCCTAATATCTTCTTGTTTGTTTATTACTTTTGTTTCTTATGTCTTTTCAACCAGGATGAATATTGCAGGATGAAAATAAGGACTCTGTTTTGTTCATCTCTATATCCCCAGTTCCTAGAACAATACATAGAACATTGAGGTGCTCAGTGAGTAGCTATTAAAGTAATGACTAAATAAGTAGAGATAACTGAGCAAGAGAAAGTGTGGTAGACTTGGGGTATGATCCCATGGGGTGAGGCAGATCCTGGGAGAATCGGAAATAATTTTCTAGTAGTTCAGTGTATACAGATGCATTCTGGAAAGGCAGTATCTCAGCTTAGAGATCTAGATCTAAGAAGTAGGAAATATGGGGACCAGTTAGGGAGATTCATTTTTAGAGAGGTGATTCTGTGCAGTTCTGTCAGACTGGCAGCTTTTCGGAGAGGTTAAAATTCTGGCAGTGACCAGTGGACACAGGAGCTTGATGATACTGGGCCCTTTCTGGAGAGGTTACTTTGGCCAGAGTCCCTGGGAGTTGAGACTCAGTTTCATTTTTCACTTGGTACAACTTCATTTGGGGACAGATATTAAGGGTGAGTTTAAGAAATGGATGGCTTCATTTGGAGGATCATGCTGGGCGTGGCTCTCAAACTCTAGCGCTCCAATTGGGAAGTTCTGACTGGGGCACTCTTTCTAAATATTCTTCCTGAGTACTTGGGCAGAGATTTCAATTTGGAGGTTCACCCTGAAGTTTCACCTCAGAGCCTCAATGTGGGTCTTTCAGCTTGGAAACCCTACTTTAGGGTCTCGGTAATATGGCAACGGAAGGCTGACTCTGAATTAAGTTTGGGATCCTGCCTCAAAGGTTGACCTAGGATTATCAATGTCAGGAGGCAAGGCAGGACCTGGGTGCACACACTCACTCTGGGCATCTTTGCTGTCCGGGGAGCCATGAGGCAGCTTTAACAGATAGTCCTTGAGAAGCAGCTCATAACGGGGAATGCGCTGTACAGGCTCCAGCATGTGGTGCTGCAATGTCAGGTTGCCACAGGCTTCCTCCTTCTGTGACAGGCAGAAGCAGAGGAACTCAGGTCTCATTGCTGATGGCTCCCCTGCTCCCGGGTCTCTGCAGCCCTCTCCTCCCCTAGTCTGTTCCATTCAGTTTCAACACTTACTTGCACTTCATGGATGATGACTTTAAACTGGGTAGAGCGCTCTGTCCAGGTGTTGACCAGCTCAACAGCCCGATCAAAGTTCTTCACATACTCGCCATACATCTTGAGGAAGGGTGCCAGCTTCTGCAGGATGTCCCCAATCCGGGGGTAGCGGTCCCTGGGGTTGAAGTAGGGGCTAAGGTGGTCATAATGATCCTTACCCATCAGGATCTTCCCCCATAGGTCTCTAGCCAGAGGTAGACCACTCTGGTTTCAGGGCCAGAAACCCACTTCTCAGCCAATCTGCTTCTTTGGAAATGCTGCTTATACTATAGGCCAATTAGTCCCAGAGGCTTGGTTTGACCTGAGACTGTGGCCTGGGATGTCATCAGTGCCAAATCTACCCTGCTCAAGCATCAAGAATAACATGTCCTGGAACCTCCTCCCTGACCTTACTGCAAGGGCTCCTTCATACACTTATAGCTGTGTGCCCAGCCTTGTGTTAGGTTATGCCGGGGCAAAGAGCCATGCTCAGTGAAGCCCTAAAAGCCTCACTGTCTGGTGGGGGGGCAGAGACCAGGCCTGGACACACTCCTCATTAATCACAGTTGGATGTAGAAGGTAAATCAGACCTGATGGCTGATGATCAGGCTGGTGGGAGATCACTCGGGCTTCATGCCAGCCCTGTGTGTTCACAGTCTACTGTAAGAGATGTACTTTAGGACCAAAGACTTAGTCCAGTGGTTCCAGTGCCTGTCTTAAAACACAAGGTCCTGAGTTTGATCCCTAGTATTGAAAAAAAAAAAAACACGAAAGAAAGAAAAAAAGAGACATACTTTATCCTGTGAGTGTGGGGGACCTGGACATGACTTTAGGCTGGCGCTAACATGGACTTATTTTTGTTCAGAAAGACACTCAAGCAGGCGGTGTAGACTCTAAAGGATGAATGAGAAGAGGAGAGCCGGCCTATAAACCCACCCTCCCTCCTCAGGCATGACCTCTTCCCTGAACCCTTCTCGACTCCCTCACTAGGGGTCCATTTGTCTAGATACTTATAGCCTCTCAGTCTTACCTTTATCATGCCATTGGTAAACTATAACAGCTTAGAGTCATTGAACACTCACACTGGTTACCATTCTGAGGTCTCTACATGTAATCATCCTTAAAACAACTGTACAGAGTAGGCCATGACTTATTTATTTATTTTGTTTTTTGAGACAGGATCTTGCTATGTAATCCAGGCTGGTCTCAAACTCATTATGTGGCCGAGGCTGGCCTTGAACTCAAGGCAATCCTCCTTCCTCAGTCTCCCAGGTGCTGGCATTAGACGTAAACCATCATACCTGGCTTAGGCTGTTATTATTACGATTTTTTTAATTTTAAAAATTGATTTTATTGGTGCATTTTATATACACATCATGATCACAATCAACATTGAGAATTTCTACCAGTACATGACATGACTTAATTCTCATTTTTTTCCTATTTAGACTGTTACTATTATCTCTATTTTTGAAGATGAAGAAAGTGAGGCACAGCAACCTACAGAAACTTGCTCGAAATTAGCAAGTGGTAGAACCAGAATCTGAACCCAGCTCATATTCTTTTTTCTCTACTTCGTACCTTTTTATACTTTTAAAAAATTAGTACACATTTATAGTACATAATGAATACATTCATCATGGGAGATTTGTACACGTATGTAACAACGTGTCAATTTTTTTCTCAACTCATACTCTTTCGTGGGGGGGGGGCTTGAGACAGGATCTCACTAGTTCAGGCTGAACTTGAACTCACTTTGTACCCCAGGCTGGCCTTGAACTCAGGTTGATCTTCTTGCCTCACCCTCCCAGGTGCTGGGACTACAAGTGTGCACCACTATGCCTGGCACACCTCATACTCTTAAGGGTTCTCCTAGGCTGCTGTAATTTTCTCAGTCTTGGTCTGGGTTCCATGTTAGATTGGGAAGGCATAGAAGGTACAGCTTAGACCTGATCCTTTTTTCAGAAGTCAGTAAGATGAAGGACAGAATGAACTCTTAGGGGTGCTGGGGATCGAACTTGGGGGCCATGTGCTCTACCACTGAGCCACACCCCAACCCCAGGAATTAACTTGTGTACACATCTGGATTTGGGCTCCAAAGGCAGAGAGCAAGGGAGCCTGGGTCTGGGGTCCCTTACCATTCCTCCATACGCTTCTCTAGTTCAGGCAGTAGGAACTGCTGGTGGAAGCAATAGATGGAACAGATGTTAGAGAAGATGCCATGGACAACATCAGCTGGGAAGGAACTGCGGTTCCGAGCTTCTTCCAGCAACCGGGCACAAAATACCTGTAAAGCAGGACAAGAGGACTCAGCCCCACTGGGCCTAAGGCTTAGCTAGAAAGGGGCAGCTTGTAAGTGAGGGCAGTGTTTGCAAGCAGCTTTGTGGAGCTCTGCGATCAGCACTGGTATAGAGGCTGAGGAGAGAGGGAAGACAGTTAGGTTCATATATAGGGAATAGAGTTTGGATTATATACTTGAGGCTGTGAAGGGTAGAACTTGGAATTGACAACAGAACAGTGTGAAGAGAAGAACAGATTCAAGATCAAGGTCAAAAATAGAGTCAGGGTCAGAGAAAAAGTTAGAATTAGATTTATTCATTCAACAAATATTTCTGAGTCCCTACTATGTGCCAGGCACTGTACTGAGGCTGGGATGGAGCAGTGAATGAAGCAGGGATTCTAGTGGATTTGAGGTCAGGAACAGCGTCAGAGTTAGAATGAGATTACAGTGAGGGGTAAATTCAAGATCTGAGGAAATTCATCATTAGTGTTAGTGCTCCAATCGAGGCTGGTATACCTACCCAGAGTCAGGATTAAAGGTTGGTAAGAGGATCACATTTGGCATCATAATCAGGGACAAACTGGTTTCAAGGTCAGCAAGGGGCCTTACCACTTGCAGATTTGGTTTCAATGGTAGGGTTGGGCTCTGGCCCTACCACTTCCTCCTATAAACCCACCTTTGGGGCCCCTGAGGAGCCATTCACCTGATCTAGGAGATGCAGTCTGGAAACATAGGCCTTCTCAGTTTGCAGGAGCTCATTGGCAATGTGGAACACCTTCTGCTGCACGGTCAACTGGAAAGGAAAAAAGGTGACCCCAGATCTATCATCCTTTACCCAAATCTTTACCCAAGCCCCTAGAAGTGCTCCTTTTTTCATTTTTTCTTCCTTCCTTTCTTCCTTCCTTCCTTCCTTCCTTCCTTCTTTCCTTCCTTCCTTCCTTCCTTCCTGATATGTGGTCTTGCTGTGTTACCCAGGCTGGCCTTGAACTCCTGGACTAAAGTAATCCTTCATCAGCCTCCCCAGTAACTGGAACTACAGGTATTTACCACTGTGTCTAGCTTTCACAGAATTCTTTTTTTTTTTAATCTTTCCTGTTTTGATTTTTTTTTTTTTTTGCAGGGAGTACTGGGAATTGAACTCAGGAACTTGTGCTTATGAGGCAGGCACCGAAACTACTGAGCTAAATCCCTAGCGGCTTCCATAAAATTCTAACAATAGTTCAAATGTTGCTTTAAGCCTAATGCCACCCTGAGATAATTCTGACCCCCCTCTCTAGACCTATCATAACCCCAGTTTCATACCTGCCTGCACAGTCAATCTTAAAGCCTACCCCTTAATTCTATTGACATGTACTCTCTCACTCAGCCACTTATGCATTCACTGCTCTCTCTACGCACTGGGCAGAGTGTGATGGCTAAGCATGGTTCTGGGAAGCTAGACTTCCTCAGTTCATATCCTACCTCTGCCATCCATGAGCTTCCATAAGTTGTTTAACTTCTTTGGATTTAAGATTCCTCATCTATAAATACCGACAATAATAGAACCTATGTCCATTTGTAATGGAGACAGTAAAATGATTTCACATAAATAAAAGAATAGAGTACTGATTAGTTTACAAATGTTAGTTATTTGTTCACTCGGTTCATTATCAGCAAAAGGCTGAGTACCTGTAGTGAGAGAAAAACATGAAAGTATAAAAATGTCTAAAACTCACTGCTTACTGCCGAAGTTTCCTATTCATTAGACACATTTTCTGAGTGCCTTTAATCTTAGTAGCCTCTGGCCTCAGCTCACACATCTAAGCCTGGTCCCGGCGGAACAGATATTCTGACTGAGACCAACTGAAGTGCAAGAATGTCTGTTGAGGAAATATTAGGCTGACAGGGCAGAGAAAGGTCCCTGACACCAAGAGCCTGCATCTCTCGTCTTAAGTCCCTGAGGGTTCTCAAGCCTGTGCTCCTCCTCTAGCTGCTGGGAAGTTTCTAGGAAAATAAGAAACTGAACCTTGTTATAGGGGAGTGGAGAGAGAAGAGACATGCCCAATGTCACACAGCTGCTGTGAGATTTATCTTCTTTCTTCCTTCCTTCCTTTTTTTCATTTTCTTGCTTTCTTTCCTTCTTTTCATCTTAACTTTTGTTGTGGTACTAGGGATTGGACCAAGGACTTTAAATGTGCTAGCTAAGCACTCTACCACTGAGCTGCATTCCTAATCCTTTTATACTTTTAATTTTTAGACAGGGTCTCACTAATTTGCCCAGGTTGATCTTGAACTTGCAATTATCCTACTGCAACTTGCCAAATAACTAGTATTACAGGTGGATACCACCATGCTTAGCTCATTCCAGCATTCTGGGGAGCTGAAGCAGGAAGATCCTAAGTTTTAGCCCAGGCTCTGCAACTTAGCATGGTGGAACATACCTGTAATCCCAGAATGTGGGGGATTGAGGCAGAAGAATCACAAATTTGAGGTCAGTTTAGGCTACTTAGTAAGTTCAAGTCCAGTCTGAACTACCTAGGGAGACCCCGTCTCAAAAACACAAACAAGGGCTGGAGATTTAGCTCAGTGGTTCCAGCGCCTGCCTCGCAAGCGCAAGGTCCTGAGTTCGATCCCAGAAACCACATACAGTGCTGGGTGTGGAGACTCTCGCCCACCAGCAATCAATACCACATACCACAGTGCCAGGCGTGGTGGCTCACACCTGTAATCCCAGCACTCAGGAGGCAGAGGCAGGAGGATTGCTGAGTTCAAGGCTTGCCTGGGCTACATAGTGAACTCAGGGCCAGCCTGAACTACAAAGCAAGACCCTGTCTCAAAAAAAAAAAAAACAAAACATAAACATAAAAGGAAAAAAAAAAAAGAGCCGGGGACATCAATAAATAAATGCATCCATTTATCCTTAACCAGGATGCCCATCTTCAAATGGAAAAACAGGTCCAGGTTAGTAGTTCTCTGATGAGGGTAGGAGCACTTTCCTAGTAGGCATTTGGAATGGCACATGATTATTTTGTTGGTCACAATGACTGAGGAGTGAGGCGGGTGTGATGACACGCCTGTAATCCCAGCACTCGGGAGGCTGAGGCATGAGGATCACCTGCGAGTTCGAGGCTAGCCTGGGCTACATAGTGAATTCAAGGCCAGTTGGGGCTCCATAGTGACCCTGTCTCAAACAAAACAAAATGAAACAGAACATAATGATTGGGGAGAAAGGCTGGGATTGTATTAGTACCAGGAGACCAGGGGAACTAACTATCCCAAATGGAAACAATGTCCTATTTTGAGAAATACCATGGTATGGCAAGAATCAAGCACAAAAGCCAGGCTCTTGGTTTCTTCATTAAGGTCCTGCTTCTTGGTGAACATGGGTCAGTACCTCCACAGACTCCTGTCTCTCCATCGGGGGAACTGGGATTTCTCTGTCCTTCTCATCCTCCTCCTCATCGTCTTCCTCCTCCAGGTCACTGTCAACTTCCTGGGAGCAGGGCCGGTGGGGGCCGGCCAAAGTCACAGGTACACTGGCCAGGGCAGGGGGCCCGAGACAGAGACTGTGGCTGGGGGGCCCATCGTCACTGACGAAGCAGGTCTCTTCACTGTTGGACGGCGAGCTGATGCTGTCAATACCGCTGTCCCGGTTAGGCACCTTCTCACCATCCCGGGGCCCGGGAGCCAACAGGAACAGGCAGCGAGAGGCCTCACCCTCCGGGAGCTGGGATACTGGTGGCTGTGGCAACATGGCTGGCTCTGGGGGACCTGGACAGGGGCCAGGGGTTGGCCTATCCGAGGCGACAATCACAGGCTCTCTGAGTGGGTGGTGGATACACACGGAGGCAGGATATGAGCTTGACTGAGAAGCCTCTCCTATAACTATCCCTTCCTGTCCCAGATCCGCCCTTCCCTCCACAGGGCTCTACAGGGACCAGACTCACCTTTCGAACTTCTCAATCAGTGAGGACACTGCAGCACAGCTGGGGCTTGCCTCCGCCCTGGGAGCCAGGCCCTTAGCCACTCGGGGGTCAGCAGGCAGTGGGCGAGATGGTGGAGGAGGAATAGGCTCAGGTGGGGGAGGCATCCGGGGCATCTGCAGATAGCTGGGCTTTGGTGGGACTGGACAGACAGACAGGAGAGACCTCAGTGAGCTAGGGTTAGAAGTGGCTCTCATGTCAGGCTGTATCTCCCTCTACAAACCCCACTTTTTTGTCTTATTTTGCGTTGCTTTGCACAGAGCCATCTGAGGTAAGATCCCAGGCCACAGTTAACAGTCTAGGTAGTACTGCCCTTGAGACCCTGTAGTCTCGCTGGTCTTCTGAGGCCTCGCCTCTGCCACTGGTTAACTTCTCCCCTCTCCCCTCTCCCCTCCCATCCCTTCCCCTGGGCTGCTTCTCTGCTCTCTCTGGAAGCACTTACCCTGTGGCTTTGGGCCTGGTGCCCGCTTCAGTGGCGAAGGACGCTGGCTAGGGGTTTCGGTGGGGGAGCCTGGGTCTGAGCGAAGCCGCTGGGGGCCTTCTGGGTGAGGCTCAAGGCTCTGGCCAGGGTCAAGGGACAAACTTTTAACCAGAATCCGATTTCCCTGGTGCAGGCCTGCAGAAGGGGAGAAACTGTGAAGTGCCAGACTTTCTTCAAGGGGACTGGAGAACTGCAAATATCTGAGGTGTTGGGTTTCCGTGGGCCCCTTTTCCAGAAAGCATGTACCCCAGCCCTCAGATGAGGAGCCAGGCTCAAGGCTGAAGCTGGTGTTTTCATCAACAGATAAGAGTTATCTGTGATTAATGCATTGAGTCCATGTCCATCTGCAGGTATTATCACTAAGAAGTTTACCCAGGCTGGGGATGGAAGCACTCTCAAGTTTGTGTATATGGGGTGGGGATGTAGCTCAGTGGTTCCAGCACCTGCCTTGTAAGCACAAGGTCATGAGTTCGATCCCCAATACCAAAAAAAGGAAAAAGTTTGTGTGCATGTTTGCAGCCTTTGTTTACACAGCCACAATGGAAATGCTCAGCATAAGCCATTCTTTATGCTACTTTTTAAGGCCCTGAGAATATATGAAATTTTCTATCTGCAATTTTGTATAGCAGAATGTACTTAAAAGTAATGTAACAGGTTCGGTGCACTGGTGTATGCCTGTAATCCCAGCTACTTGGGAGAGAAAGGTAGGTGGATCCCAGGCCAGTTTGAGCAATTTAGTGAGAATCTGTCTCAAAATAAAAAAGTAAAAAAGGCTGGGGATGTAGCTTAGTACAAAGGCTCTGAGTTAAATACACAGTAAAAAGAAAAAAAAAGATAAAACTGTATTTCATGAGTAAAAGTTTTGCTTCTTAAAATTCTAATTTTGTTGGATATGGTGGCACATACCTATAATCTCAGCACTTTGGGAGGCTAAGGCAGGAGAATTGCAAGTTAGAGACCAACCTGGGCAACTTAGCAAGATGTTGTTGCAAAATAAAAATTGTATGGTCGGGGATTTAGCTCAAGTGGTACCACACCTACCTTGGAAGCACAAGGGCCCAAGTTTGATCCCCGGTACCACCAAAAAAAATAAAATAAAATAAAATAGGATAAAAATTTTAAAAGGCCTGGGCATATCGGTCAGTACAAAGGCCCTCAATTTACTCCATGGTATCTGCCCCACACATACAAATCCCACTTTCTCACCAACCCGTACTACTCTCCTTGACTTCCACATCCATATACTGTACATCGTACACACACACCACCCTCAACACACATCAGCATTCCTGAGTTCAGAGTAACAGACACAACTTTAAAACAGCAACACACTTTAAAACTCAGAAGAATGAGAAGCCTTTTAATATCGTCCTTCTTCCATTACCATAGGTTATTTGTAAACTGCCACCCCTCCTTTTGGGGCCCTTGAAGAGCTTATTATAGTCACTATTATGAGAAGAGATTTGGGGCCGGGGATTCAGCTCAGTGGTTTTGGCATCTGCCTGGCAAGCACAAGTTCCTGAGTTCGGTCCCCGGTACCACGTACCACAATGCCGGGCGTGGTGGCTCACACCTGTCATCCCAGCACTCAGGAGGCAGAGGCAAGAGGACTGCTGAGTTCAAGGCTTGCCTGGGCTACATAGTGAGCTCAGGGTCAGCCTGAACTAAAAAAAAAAAAAAAAAAGAAGGCACGCACGTGGGGTCTGAGGGAAGGGAAAACGCCTTGAATGCGAGGCTGAGGAGCTGGACATCCATCCTGTGGCAGAAGAGAACCTCCAAAGCCCTTGTGTGGCGAGGGTATAGACAAGCAGGTGTGAGGACAAAAGAGAGAAGAGTAGTTAGGAATTCCCAGAGTCACCAATGGTACATGCTGTCTGTTGTGCTGTGCCAGAGCCACGTGGCCTCTCATAGCCCCGATCAGTCTGTGACCCTTTGACACAGTCTCCCAAATGAGCAACCATAAACGGGCCCACTCAGTTACAAAAGCGCAGTGTGTAATTTACACCGTTTTACACAGCTGCACGTAAGGCCATACAAATTTAAACACATCATAACCCCCCTGAAAATGTGGTCACACACAAAGACCCACAGTATAACCTCACATATCATCACAGTGGCACGATATCAGACATACCTTCCAACGTGGTCATGCATAGTAACACAGGAACACACACAGCAACATGATGACTGTTCTGTCATCTGACACAAAAACCACACGCCCATATACCGTCATATACCACCATGTATCTCTTAAACATGGTTCCCTGAGTTACAGAGATATAGTATTATTCATACTGCTTGAATTGCAAGGTCACAGAGTGTCATACACACCATGATGCAACTTTGCTTTTTTAGATAGGGTCTCAATATGTAGCCAGGGCTACCCTCAAACTTGAGATCCTCCAGCCTCAGCCATTCAAGTGGCAGAATGACAGGCATGCACCACCTTTCCCAGCTCTCACAACATACCTTTTGTATACACCTACAAACACAAAGACTACAGATGCACAGGGTCATTTATATATAAACTCCCATGATGGCAAAACAGCATAAAGTTACATATTTTCACCTAATCAGACACAGAATCAGACATGTGGCACAATTTTTTTTTTTTTTTGAGACAGGGTCTCGCTTTGCAGTTCAGGCTGGCCCTGAGCTCACTATGTAGCCCAGGCAAACCTCGAACTCAGCAATCCTCCTGTCTCTGCCTCCCGAATGCTGGGATGACAAGCGTGAGCCACCACGCCTGGCGATGTGGCACAATTTAATATGTCAAACCTATGAAACAAACATTTCCATGGATAAACAAACACAAATAAAAAGCACATCCATGGTATCACAGGCTCTTAGTCTAGACACACACAGAGACACAGGACACTTATCTCCTAATCTAAACAGCTACAGCGTCACATGCTGCCTCTGGTGCAAACACATACAGCTATGACACACACAGAGACATCTGCACTCTCTCTTATACAGTCACACTGGCAGAAAGAGTCTTGGGATTTTAGGCCTCCCTGTCTTAGAAAAAAGGAGCAGCCCTTCTCTTGGGGTTCCCTGGGCCTCTTACATGACCCTGCCTAAGTCCAGCCAGGCAGGCCCCAGGGAAGTGAGGTCAGGGGGTTTTCCCAGCCCTATGAGAACATGGTGCCCCAGACCCCAGGCCAAGGAGCCCTCCGTCCCCCCATACCTTGCTCTGGGTGCAGTTTCCTCACTTCCTTCCCCACCTGAGGAGGCAAGGCCTGGCCAGGGTGGAGGAGGTGCTTCTCTTGCTCAGCTGGGCTACTCACCCTGCCCTACTCAGCACACCCTGGCTGGTTCTGCCCTGCCCTCCCCCCTGGGCCTGGAGCTGAAGATGAATCACCTAGAGGCAGCCCAGGTGTAGACGCAGTCAGCAAGACACACACTCACTCGGAAAGACACAGTCGGAAAGAGACACACTCACTTGCCAGAGCAAGTGAGAGACACAGAGTAGCTCAGGGCCAGGAAGGCAGTGAGCAGCACCAGACATCAGCCTGCCATGCAAACACAGCGCCCCTCAGCACTCATGGAAAAGGTATCAGGGGCCCCTGTCAGCCTCTCTAGCCCTGCAGCACACATCTCATCCTTCCCTACTCCTCAGAGCACGCAGGACCCCTAGCAGGGCAACACGGTTCCCATGGGGCTTCTTTCCTTCTGCTCCACTACTGGTCCTCAGCTTAGAGTCACCAGACCGTCCTCCATGGTCTTGTGCCCGCACCCCCTGCGCCCCCCTCACCCGCCTCGCGTGGGATCCCAGAGGTGGGCCTGCCTCTCCATTTCTCCTGCCTCCCTGCCAGCAGCTTCACAGGCTAGAAGGCTAAATATAATTCCCAGATAATGGGATATCCCTAGTGTCCCAGGTGGGGGGACCGTCAGTCCAGTTTTAAGTGTGGAATAAAGTCAGAGGAAGAGGCAGTGACTAGCCCGGGGACTCACAGCAAGTCGATGGCAGATGTTCAGTCTCACTGTCCTTACCCCTGCTGTCCAAGGGGAAGCTGGGGAAGGGGGGAAACTGGAGGGACAGGTACGGGGCCTCGTGCTTTAGAAAATCCCACAAAAACCTGCAGTGTGTCTAGTAATCAGGACGCCCCCAACACTTCCCACAGGGAGATGAACAACAGGCTCCAGCTCAGGAGTCTAAATCTGGCCAAGAACCAGGCTGACTGCCTCTGAGAGGGAACAGTCGAGCTCCCTCTCTCTTCCTTTTGCCTACACTTCCTGGCTTCCTCCATAGTTTCTCCTTACTGGCTCCCTTCTCCCCAAGGTTTGCTCCCTCGTGGTGACTGGTTTTATCGAATTGCTTTGTTTTTGGTGCGGTGGTGGCAGTGATACTGGCGACTGAACACATAATAGGCAAGCACTCTATCACTGAGCTGTATCTCCAACTCTCTGTATTTTCTTACAGTCCAGCTCTGATCGTGATGATTTACCTGCACCAGAGCCCTCCAGAGGCCCCTATTGCCTAAAGGGAAATGAAAACTTCTCATCCAGGCCTCTGTGGCCTCTCATGGCTCTGCCGAACGCTCTGGCTTCCTCAGTTTGGTCTGGTACCACCAATATTTCTGGGCCTGGTAGCCTCTGCGCTGGAGCACAAGAAAATCCTATTCCTGCCCACGGAGAGCTCTCAGGGTAGAAGGACTCCTCTTTCCCTTTCTAGAAACCACAGCCCTTCCCAGTGACCCATGCTATCCCCTCTCCCATCACTAGCACCAAACTAGGTCTTGCACTGGTTTTCTCCAGTCCATCTTTCTTACAGTTTATTATCTGTGGCATCTCTTTCACACACACAGACCTCATCCACATCTGCTGACAAGATCCTCCACTGGCACTGCTCTTTTCCCTGCTGGGTTTACCAGAGTCCCCAGTGCCTAACGGGGCAGAGGCCATCAAGGAAGCTTCCTCATACACATAAAAGGCACATCACCAAATTCTGCACCACTATAGCCAGGTACCAACTGTGCACAGCACTCAAAGACCGGGGACAACCTCAGAGCCATTCTACCTGTCCACAGGCAGCATGCTTGCACAGCTGGTGCACACGCAGCCACCACTCACACAGCTCCCAGCATGGACATGAAGCACACCCCAGGCACTTCAGGAGTGTCTGAGTGCTCCCCAGCTCTGTTGTAGGGGTGGTGCGGGGGTGTGGCCTCTCCTTGCTCGCCTCTATCCTCTCTAGCCCCTCAGCAGGCCAGAGGGAAATTTTTTTTTTTTTTGAGACAGGGTCTCGCTTTGTAGTTCAGGTTAGCTCTGAGCTCACTACATAGCCCAGGCAAGCCTTGAACTCAGCAATCTTCCTGTCTCTGCCTCCCGACAGAGGGAAATTTTTAAAGATAGAACACAGGGTCTTGCATGTAGGCCTACACACTACCACTGAGCTACCCTCCGGCCTGAGGAAGGGCAATGCTGATCCTTACTTTCAGGAAGCTCCCAATCTAAAAAGACAAGACACACTCATTCAGGAAGAGCTAAGTGGTGGCTTATGAAGTTGCGGGGGGATCTCCGGCCAGTTGGAACTGGGTAGGCTCAGGGCAGATAAGGTTCAGGGAAAGGGTAGCCAGGTAAAATACAAGATACCCAGTGTTATGTCCAGTTAGATCGAAAATAGCCCCCAAAGCCTCATGTGTTTAGAAAGTCATTGGATAAGGCTGACTCGCTGTTAGAAGGTGGGATCTGGTGGGATCTGCCTGGAACAGGTGGGCCACTGTGGACAAGACCTGGAAGGATGTATCTTCTTTCTCAGCTCCTCCCTTCACTATGCTTCCTATCTGCCAAGCTGTGAGCAGCGTTTTGCCAGGCCTTTCTGCCATGCTGTTCTGCTTTGGAGCCAGCAACTATGGACTGAAATGTGAACCAAACTAAAGCTCTCTTTCCTTAAGTCGTGGGTGTCGGGTATTTTGTCTCAACAATGAGGAAACTGAAACAACCAGTTAAATCTGCATTTTCAGATAAACAGTTCTCACTCCCTGTTCCTCCCCCCTCTTCCTCGCTCTCCACCAGGGCTTCGTGTATGGCAGAGCTGGGCTACATCTCCATCACTTTTTTATTTTGAAATCGGGTTTTAACCCCATTTAAGTTGCTAAGTTGCCCAGGCACACCAGTTACTGCTTCATAAGCTTCATAATAATTTTTTTTGAGACAAGGTCTTGCTTTGTAGTTGAGACTGGTCATGAGCTCACTCTGTAGCCCAGGCAAGCCTCGGACTCAGCAATTCTCCTGCCTCTGCCTCCCGAGTGCTGGGATTACAGGCATGAGCCTCCATGCCTGGCACTGTGGTATGTGGTACTGATTGCTGATGGGTGTGAGTCACCACACCCGATATTGTATGTGGCTGCCAAGGATCGATCTAGAGACCTTGTGCTTGCTAGGCAGGCATCAGAACCACTGAGCTAAATCTCCAGCCCCATAATAAAAATGTTTAAAAGACTAGCATAGTAACTGTTAAGGCTTAGATTTACATGTACCCCCAAAGCCTCATACAGTCATATGTGGAGCATTTTCAGAGGTGGCTGAATCTAGAGTGTGTGACTGATTCATGGTACAAGTGCTACCATTAAGCATTAGGGGCCAGGGGATTTAGCTCAGTGGCACTGCTGAGTTCGAGGCTTACCTGGACTACATAGTGAGCTCAGAGCCAGCCCGAACTACAAAGCGAGACCCTGTCTCAAAAAGGAAAAAAAAAAAAAAGAAAAAGATGTAAGCTAAATAAACCTTTGCTCCTTTGGGTGTCAGGTATTTTGTCCCAGTGATGAGAAATGTGATTGGTACCAGAGAAGTGGGGTTGTTGTTGTGACTATACCTGACCATGTGTTTTAAGAATTTCTGGAGCTGGCTTGTGGAAAAAGAAAGAGTTAGGGAAGGTTTGGAGGTGCTGGCTAATAAAGTAGAGCTGGACAACCTGAGGCTGTACTTGATGGGAGATTCTGGTCAGAGCTCAGAAGACCAGAATGCGGACAGAAATTATGATGGTAAAGACCAGACTCAGGAGGTTTCTGCTAGGGAGAAGGACTGCATTGGCTGTTAGACTCCAGACACTGTGTGTTATGCCTTGGCAGAAACTTTGTCTGCATTTTGCTCATGTCCTGTCGGTGTCCTGACGTGTCGGGACTTTGCCTGAGACTGAGATTAAAGGTGGTAGATAATCCCACAGAAGCGATATCAAGGCAGTCTAATGTTGAGGCCATGACATGGTTACTGCTGGGAGCTTTTAGTCATAGTTATGTTGAGAATAAAGAGCAAAAAGCCCAGGAGAGCTGGGCATGGTGGCTCACGCCTGTCATCCCAGCACTCAGGAGGCAGAGACAGGAGGATTGCTGAGTTCGAGGCTTGCCTGGGCTCCATAGTGAGCTCAGAGCCAGCCTGAACTACAAAGCAAGACCCTGTCTCAAAAAAAAAAGCCCAGGAGAATGATTTAAAACATTTTTAGTTTGGCCAGAAGTAAGTTCTGGGAAAGCTGTGTACAGCAAAGAGAGAGCAGAGATCTTGATTGTTGAGAAGGGTCAGGACAATGGAAAAGATGGCCAGAGGGCAACACAAGAAGCTACAGCACTCTACCCTTTGCAGCTTCAAAACTGCAAAAGTCAAAGACTTTGCTATGAGAAGAAAGCTCTAGAGCACCATGTTCCAGAATGGAGGTGGCTTAGGGGAGTTGTTCTTCAGAATTTTGTTCATAGGCTCTGGACATTTACAGGCAAGAGAAAAGGAAGCCTAAGTGAGCTCAGGGCCAGCCTGAACTACAAAGCGAGACCCTGTCTCAAAACAAACAAACAAACCAAAATAAAACAGAAAAGGAAGCCTGGCTACTGCTCCAGCTGGCAGCAGACCTTGGCTTCATCCACATGGTGTTGGTTTTAGGCACACGCAGAATGCAAAGAGCTGTGAGATCAAGAAGGCCTCCGAACAGATTTCACAAAAGGCCTGAGAGGCCAGGCAGCGTGCCCCTGAGAGGGCAGTGTGTGAAGCTGAAGGTGCAGTGGAGACCCCAGACAGCTGGAGAAGCCAAGAACCTGGATCATCCAAGGGAAGGTGCAAGAAGGGAGCCAAGCCACCCAAAGAAAGAAATCATGGGGGCTACAACAACCAGAAGTGCCACAAGGGCAGAGCCAACCAAGCCCTTTGGAGTTTACAACTTGCCAGATTGCCGGGAATGCCGGACATGGAACTACTGGACTCAGTGTTTGGCCTCCTTCCTTGCATTCCCCTATTTGTACCTTTTGGGATGATAATGTCTATATTGTGCTACTGAATGTTAGATGTGTTTAACTCTCTTTTCACTTGAACAAGGGCTTCCAAAGGCTTGCAGCTAAGAGTTTGCCTTAAATCTCAGAGACATTGGACTTTCAGCAATGCTGAAACTATTAGGACTCTGGCAACTCTTGGGAGATGGGCTAAATGCATTTGTGATACAAGGATGTGCATGAGTCTCCTGGGCCGGGGCAGAATGTTACGATTTGTATTTGTGGTTTGTATCCCTCCAACCCTCACGCAGTCCTATGTGGTGCTTTTTCAGAGCTATCTGGATCTAGACTGTGTGACTGATTCATAGTATTAGGATTAAGGGTGGATGAGTACTAAATCAATCCCACTGATTGGTTTGGTACCACCTGAACCCTGGTAGCCTGGACAGAATATAAAAAGTGCAGAAAATAAAAGGCTGCTAAGGTCCCTTGCTTGCTTTTGCTGTCTTCTGCCTGCAATGAACTGTTTCTCCTCTGCAATGTGCCACTTGCCTTGGAGCCAGCCAACCCTGGACTAAAACCTCTGTGAAGTGTAAGCCAAATAAACTTTTCTTCCTTTAACTTTTTGTTTTGAGTATTTTGTCTCAGCAATGAGAAAAATAACTAAATTTTGTAGGTTCGTGCCTACAATCCCAGAACTTTGGGAGGCTGAGGCAGGAGGACTTCGAGTTTCAGTCTTCCAAGGCAATTTAGTGATACTCTGTTTCAAATAAAATATTTTTAAAAAGGGTTGGGGATGTAACTCAGTGATAGATCACATGGAGTCAGTCCTCAGTGCCACATAAACCCACACAAAAGTTTTGAGTCTCACTAAATTCCCCAGGCTGGCTTCAAACTTACAATCTTCTGGCTTCACCTTTCTGCTGGCTGTGATTACATTTGTGTACCACTACACCTAATGAACAATGTTTTATATATATAAGCATGTCTTATGCATACTTATATTAGGAAGTTATTATGCTATATAGGTTGAGTGGCCCTCATCTGAAATGCTTTGCAACAGAAATGTTTCAGATTTTTTAGACTGTGGAACATTTGCATAGATTTTATCATTTAAGCAACCTGAATCTGAAACTCCAAGGGTCAAATTTCAGAGCATTTTGGATTTCAGATGGGGGGGGGGCTCAACCTGCACTAAAAAATTGTTTGTTGCTGGGTGTGGTGGCTCATGCCTGTAATCCCAGCACTCGGGAGGCAGAGGCAGGAGGATTGCTGAGTTCGAGGCTTGCCTGGGCTACATAGTGAGCTCAGGGCCAGCCTGAACTACAAAGCGAGACCCTATCTCAAAAAAAAAAGAAAAAAAGAAAAATTGTTTGTTGCACATCTAAAATCCAAATCTAATTGTATCTTTTGAAGACAAATTCTAGCAACTCTACTGAGGGATGGCTTCTGAGTGCAGGAGGCAGAGGCAGGCCTACCAAGTCCCACTAGACTCTTGTCCATTTAAACCTTAAGTAGGCTGGGAACTTTACCCAATTTTCCCTGGAGTGGGCACCTGAATGCTTGTGACAGTGACATTATTTCAGAAACAACTTTGCATTTAGTCTCATTTGTTTAAAAATAGAGTTGGGGGGCCGAGTTTTAGCTCAGTGGTTCCAGAGCCAGCCTTGCAAGCACAAGGTCCTGAGTTCCATCTGGTAACAACATATAACAATGCTGGGCGTGCTGAGTCACGCCCACCAGCAATCAGTACCACATACCACAATGCTGGGCATGGTGGCTCACACCTGTAATCCCAGCACTCGGGAAGCAGAGACAGGAGGACTGCTGAGTTTAAGGCTTGCCTAGGCTACATAGTGAGCTCAGGACCAGCCTGAACTACAAAGCAAGACCCTCTCTCTCAAAAAAAAAAAAATAGAGTTGGGACTGGAGGTGTAACTCAGTGTAGAACATTTGCCTGCCTGTGTGAGACCCTAGGTTCTATTTCTAGCGTTGCAAAAGAGGAGGGAGCTGAACAGGACTGAGGGGGGTGATCATTTAAAAAACATGACACTTGACTATTCCAAACAAGAGAGATGTCATCATAATCAATGACTAGACTGCCTTCATGAAAGTATTAGCCAGGCGTGATGTCCCAGGACTATAATCCCAGCATTCAAGAGGCTGAGTCAAGAGGATCACTGTGAGTTCAAGAACAACTTGAGCTACAAAGTGAGTTCAAGGGCTGCCTGAACTACATTATGAGACCCCATCTCAAACAAAAAGAAAAAAATCATGAGTAAAAGTAAGCCAAAAAAAGGAATGGCTGGTTTCAGTGTCACACAGATCCCAGATTAAACCCTAATAGCATCATTTACTAGTGATGAGACTGAGTCCTCATCTCTGAGCCTCACTTTTCTTTTTTTTTTTTTTTTTTTTTTTTTTGAGACAAGGTCTCACTTTTGTAGTTCGGGCTGGTCCTGAGCTCACTATGTAGCCCAGGCAAGCCTCGAACTCAGCAATCCTCTTACCTCTGCCTCCCACAGCTGAGATTACAGGCATGACTACCATGCCTAGCACTGGGCTGTGTAATACTGATTGCTGGTGGGCGTGAATCACCACGCCCGGCACTGTTGTATGTGGTTACCAGGGATCGAACCAGGGACCTTGCACTTGCTAGGCAGGCACCAGAACCACTGAGCTAAATGTCTGGCCGTGACTTTTCTTGTTTAAAATCAAAATAATAATTTCTACTCCCCGATTTGGGAGTGTCTATGAGACAATGAAAAAGAACATAGTGCCCCGCCAACACACATACATGTACATACACGGTGATATGGGAGAAGCTAGAAAACAAACCACACATCCACAAAGGTACAAAACTTCCTACAGATACATAAACCCATAGGCCACAGGCTACAATCCAACGTAAAACTACTATTAGAGCTGGGCATGGTGGCACATGCCTATAAACCCAGCACTCTAGGAAGCTGAGGCAGGAGCATTATAAATCTGAGTATAGGCTGGCAACTTAGTAAGACCCTATCTTAAAAGAACAATTTTTAAAACAAAATAAATAAACAGAAAGGGCTGGGGATATAGCTTAACATAAAGACCCTGGTTCAGTCCCCAGTACCACTCTTGCACACACAAAAACAATCCTACTGAGCAACTGAGTAACATAAGCAAACTCAGCCAAGAGGGACACAGAATCTGGCCTCACTCATCATGACGGCTCTAGAAATCAGGGCCAGAGTCCCACAAGTGGCGAGACAGTGAAGACAATGGTGCCCTGTCTCCCCTATTCAAATACAATTCAAAACACAAACCGTGCAAAAGTAGAAAATACGTGTTAAGAGGTGTAGCTGAGTTTTGAATTTTCCCATGATAACTTATTGTTGTTGAAACAGAACAATCATTCCAAAAATTGTTTCTGGTTGCTTCATGCCCCAGCTTGGCCAGTGTTCTAAGCACACGCTTCCGAATTTGTTGGCAGGGCAGGTCCTGTGTCTAGCTGAATTTTAGGACAAGGACTTCTCCTTTGGCCCATTCCCACTGGAACTGGACCCTCTTTCTCCTTCACTTCTTTCTGGAAACCTCAGCTGCCAGCCTTCCCACTCCTTGGCTGGCTGTAGCCTTGGCTTAATCTCAACCCAGCTATTAGGACCCCAGACTGGCCATTAACTCCCTGGTGACCTGAGGCAAGTGGCTTCATGTATCTGGACCCCAATTTCCCCACCTGAAAAATGGAGAGAGAGTATGTGTGTATGCTGCTCATCCTGAGAATTGGTGAGTAGCATTCAGGCCTCCTCCCAACTGATACAAATTTCTCACAACAGTCTTTAGATGTTTGTCTTTCCTGGCTGAGAGGTAGGTCCCAGGAGGTTTGGGGTGGGGTAGGGAAAGGGAACAGAGAGAATGGAGAAAAAGAATAACATTAAAAAGTGCCTTTTGAGGCCAGGCATGGTGGTGCATTCCTGTAATCCTAGCACTCAGGGACTGAGTTAGGGGGTTACCATGAGTTTGAGGCCAGCCTGGAGTACATAGTGAATAGTGAATTCAAAAACAGCCTGCACTACAAAGTAAGATTCTGTCTCAAAACAAACAAACAGGGGCTGGAGATTTACCTCGGTGGTTCCAGCACCTGCCTTGCAAGCGCAAGGTCCTGAGTTCGATCCCTGGTAACCACATACAATGCTGGGCGTGGTGACTCAAAACGCCCACCAGCCATCAATACCACATACCCCAGTGCAGGGCGTGGTGGTTCAGCCTGTAATCCCAGCACTCAGGAGGCAGAGACAGGAGGATTGCTAAATTTCAGGCTTGCCTGGGCTACATAGTGAGCTCAGGGCCAGCCTGAACTACATAAGTGAGACCCTGTCTCCAAAACAAACAAACAACAACAACAAAAGCGTCTTTTGGAGAATCCTTGAGCTTGAGGAAAAAAAGCAGGGGGTAAAGCTATAACTGCCCCACCTCTTCCCATGTGCCCCTTGAATGTGAGCTCCAGCCCAGCTTTCCCAGTCCATCTTCAAGGTCAGATTACATCCAGCCCTTGCTTGGCCTGGCAGACATTCTTTCTGGAAATTCAAACACAAAACTCTGTCAAATGTGAAATGTGCAGGAGGAGCTGTTTATAGAGGCCTGTAGATAGTCAAGAGATTCTTCCCTAAAATCTACTGGCTTTCTGAACATAAGAACTCTGCAAAACTGGATGTGGAATATAGGTCTGTAATCCCAGCATTCTAGGATGGTGAAGCAGGAGAATCTTAAGTTTGAGCCCATCCTGGGCCACTTAGTAATTTAGCAAGAGCCTGTTTAAAAAAAAAAAAAAACTGGGGATGTAGTTCAGTGCAAAGGCCCTGGGTTCGATCCCAGTATCATAAAGAGGAAGACAAAATAAGCAAACAACTAAAAACAACACTGAGCAGGCTAACTGAAACTTCTGAGTGAAATTCAACTTGTCAGCCATCATGTTGCAATATCCAAGTTAAGTACTAAGACCTTAAGGTCCCTTTTGCCTCATTGTTCTGTCCCCCAAAACATGCTCTAGCAGCCTTGGGAGTCCCCTGTCCCACCCTGTGGAATGAATGGCCCAGTCTCCTCTGGGCCCGAGAAAGCTCAGGAAGCTGAGCAACTCTTGTCATGAGTTCTTAAACTGGAGCCTGCGTTTTGTTTTATCTGGCCCAATTCACCTTCTGCCCTGTTCAGGATGCGTAGAGAAGAGAATGGGAGATTAGAATGTTGACATTCTCTGGAACTCATGGTGTTAATTGTTTAGGATATAAGGTATTTGAATTCTGTTTATGAACACCCATCTAAGCCAGGCACTGTGTGGATACTTTCCTGAATGACATTCTCCTAACAACTCTGAACTATTAGTTCCATTTTGCAGATGAGGAGCTGAGGTACAATGAAGCAAAACTATTGGCTTAAGGATACACAGCTAGATCTCAAGTATGTCTATGTTCAGAGACATAGAGCACATCTTCAGTGAATGTTTGCTGACGTGGGAAACAAAGCACATTTGGAAGGTGAAAGGGAGAAGGTTTTCTAAAGAAGGTAAGTTTTAGTCAAACAGTCAGGGACAGGATATGTTTTTTCATATATGGGAATAAAGATGATCCCGCAGACATGGGCAGGGTATCCACAGGAGAGGGGGGAGTAAAGTATATGTCTGAAGTCAGTGGCGTACCTGGGGGGGCACAGTGGTCAGCTCAGGGCAGCACAGTTTTTGGGTGGTATTTAAACTGATAAGAACAGATACTACACTTGATCTTAGCCAAAAGGCCAAGAAGCGATTGGGTGGTATTTAAATAGGTTAACGTATTCAGATATATTGGAGGCAGCAAACTAAAGGATTGCCCTGAGTGGCATGAACTCTTGCCGGGCCTGAGTCTGAAGAACAGAGTTCTGGGTTTGTAAGAAGGATCCAGAGTAGGAAGAAGGGATAGAGAAGAGCAAGAGAGGCAGCAGGCCAGCCCCACCCCTAAGCACCATCAACAAGATCTATACCTATAAGGGACATAGAACAAACACAGACACGGAAACAGATACATAGAGAAAGAGCCAGGCACACAAAATCTACAGACCCCCATATGTAGAAACACCTCAAAACCTCCACAGGCTTGGAGCCCAGGTGACCTATGATCTGGAACACACAATACACATGGACACAAACATGCACACGCAAATACACACAAGCACAGAGAGAACAAGAACATTATGGTGTACAGAACAGATGCATGGGAAGACAAGCAGCCAGGCGCATGCACGTGTGCGCACACACACCACACAGCCACATGAGAGCACAAGCAGCTCATCCCCTTCTAGCTCATCCCCCTTGGACTGCTGGGAAGGCCTGGCCACCTTCTCCTTGTTCTCTGGACCGTAGGCCAGAGAAGGATGGGGGAGGCGGTCATAGCTCCACCCCAGGGAGGAGCTGGGAACTTCAGAGGACAGGAAGAGAAGGGAGTGGAGTTGCAGCTGGGAGCACTGGGGGCAGTAATTACCCAGTGCTGGGGCCGCCACGCTGGCTGGGATTCCCCTCCCTGTAAGGACAAAGCCTTTGGGAGATGGTCCCTCTGACCCCCACCTTAACCCCTGCCTTAACCCCAGCACCCGCCCACATCCCCTCCCATCCTCCAGAAGCTTGG
>PVIC010020863.1:0-29024 GCA_004025085.1 Thryonomys swinderianus | reverse complement strand
CCCCCGCCATGCTACAGTGGTTTCTTCCAGTCTTCCCAGTCTGAGTGCTTCTAGAGAGCGCTGCCACCTTAGTAACTTGCATGAAAGCCCTGAGATTTTTTTTTGAGGGTGAAAAAACATTTCTTCATTAACTTTATTTAGAAAGGTTATTAGATTGAGTGGGTCCTCAAGTCCCACTTTTACTACTAGAAACTAATTTTAATGCCAGACGTTGTGGTTTACACCTGTAATCCCAGCACTCAGGAGGCAGAGGCAGGAGGATTGCTGAGTTCGAGGCTTGCCTCGGCTACATAGTGAGCTCAGGGCCAGCCTGAACTGCAGAGCGAGACCCTGTTTCAAAAAAAAAAAAAAAAATCCTAATTTCATCAGCCAGGCTGTCTCCCTTCCTTTCCTGCCCCATTTTTTGCTTCATGCAGGAAGCAGAAGTCTAACGCAAGCAACTTAAGTGGCTTTCGTGCTGCCCCAACAGACTGTCGCGGCGGGTTATGTGCCATTGCTGGACTGCGCCCTGGGAGAGTCCGTATCCGAAAAGACATTAGACGACTCAAATATCACGTCCCTCTGTGGTGCTGTCTTCAGTTGTAACAAAACAAGAGGTGCAAAAAGCCAAGTCTGGCAGATAACGACGTAGATTAGTCGGAAACCGGGAAGACTGCAAGCTGCAACAGGAGTGAGAGGGAGCCTAGGACGGGCTGAGGCGGAGCACGGTGCTGGTGAGGGCATTTCTGCACGGAGCCCTCGGTGGTCTCCCTCGGCCCAGAGCGGTTGTTTCACGGAGGACACTTCCAACGCTGACTTACCAAATGAAGAGAATGGTGTTATTATTGCGTCAAGGAAGTGGCAACTAAGATAACTGTAAAGGTAAGAAAATAATTGTACTTTAATCAAAAGGTCAAATAGCGTGGGAATGAGCCTACAGAAAAAAGATTTAAGCCCTTCATTTTATTTCTTTGGGTCTATTTTTTTCAAATTACATTTATGATTCTTATTGAGATTTTTACATTTGTGCTACTACCCTCCATAATATTTAGAGATAACCAAATATTCTATTGAGATGTTAAAAACATGTATATCTAATACTTGCTCAATAATACCACATGCACTCCGTATCATTAAAGCCACTGATTTTCAGATATGGGTTCTGTTAATGAAAAATTTAAATATGCTATGACATATATGTATATTTTTAAAGATCATATATATATATATATATATATATATATATATATAAAATCAATTACTCTAAAAAGAGGTGCAATTAACTCTTGCATTTGTTCAGTGTTGATCGGAGGAGCTAGCCATTATTTGGTTTCTCAATGCACAGCTTGCAGTTCAGTCAGAAGTGCTTCTTTCCAAGCAGCGCCCCAGTTACTGGGGCAAAGGTTTGAAGTCTGCCCTCATCTGAGCCCACCCCTTGGTGCCTGGGGGTTCTTTTCGGAATGTGCTGGTTGTGACTTGGAGCAGGCAGCTGGTTGGATATATGAAGTGCTGCCCAGGTGAGAGTCAAGGAGAAAGGGGTCCTCAGGTTCTGTCACTTGACCCAACAACAAACTTCTTTCTGGTTTCAGAAGAAAGAACAGCTATGATCCCTGGGACCCCTTGGTTTAATTGGCGTGGGTAATTTTATTTTGTTTATGTAATTTTACTACCCTTGGTTATAGAAGTTTGCTCTTGCTTTGGACTCTGTGAATGTTATACTAATCCTGTTTACTTCTATTGTCTGTTTACTTTTTTAAGTAGTTGGGAGTAAAACTTGGCACCGATACTTCTGCTTGGAGGACCGTGTGTTTCCTGTTTTATGTGTCTTGTCTGACCCAAGGGTTTATGGCTTCTACATTGTTATTTTCTAATTTTCTTTACTATTCTTTCTCTCTTGTATTATGCTCATTTGAAGTCTCCTAAAGTTGTAGATGCATAAATATGTGTGGATTTGGAAATGAAGAGTGCAATATGGAAACATTGAAGGTGCTCAAAATTAAAAGGTAAAATGTGGTTTACTGTAGTGTTGGTGAACTGCTTGTAGGTCCTAGAACCTGTCGCACCGTTTCTGGGCCTCAGGCCAATATTTAATTGAACATCCTCACTAGGAAGCCCATTCCTTCTTCCCTTTGTAGATTTAATGAACTGCCTATAATTCAAGATTTAAGTGACACTTTCCTTGACAAATGCTCATGCTTCCTTCTGAAAAACAATTCTGTGCTTCCTCATATTCACATTTTTAGTAATCTGTCATTATTTCAGTGATTATTTTTATTACTATAGTGATGAATGTCAGTCATTAGAATTAGGGCAGATAACAGGAAAAGGGTTTAATCTTTCTATCCCCAGTGTATGTATTAAAGAAGTAAAGAAAACAACAAGATAAGCATTAATTGCACAATAATTTAGACCCCCAATTTATTTATTTTTTTTTTTTGAGACAGGGTCTCGCTTTGTAGTTCAAGCTGGCCCTGAGCTCACTATGTAGCCCAGACAAGCCTCAAACTCAGCAATCCTCCTGTCTCTGCCTCCCAAGTGCTGGGATTACAGCATGAGCCACCACGCCCAGCACAGACCCCAAATTTTTATTAGAGACTCTTCATTAGTTGATTTACTGAATATTTATCATTTTCCAAATGTTGTGCTAATCATGAGTACCAAAATAAGAGGAACAGAGAAGTACTTTTCTACAATGGATGGTCAAAAGGACAAGAGATTTGACAGCAACATCGGATGAATTTCACTAGACACACTGCATATAAAATAAAGCATTACTGGAGATAATAAAAGTTCCATACTAAATGCTACAGTTCACACACTATTTTCTATGCCAAAAGTTTTGCAGTGGGCAATATGATTGGAAGAAACTAAGAATTTCTTAGATTAGTCAGTTCCATTTGGATCTTGGCTCCAACCATTAGTAGCTATGTGATTAAGAAACAAACCAGATATTTTCATCTTTATCTCAATTTTCTTATAAGCAAGTTGACAACAGTGATTTGTTTCACAAAAGAGTAGAAAGGATTAAGTGATTTGTTCCAGTAGTTCAATCAGAGTCTGAGAGTCACTAGACATATGACAGAAAATTCTAGAAGTTTATCACAGGGAGAATAAAAGACCAATAAAACAAAGACTCATCAATAAAATATGTATAAATAATAAGTATATCTTTCCCCAAGTGTGCCTGGTGCTTATTTTTGGGTGGAAGTCACCCTCCTGATAGCTCGCCCACAGAACCTACTTTTCTACTTACTTACCCTTCTTTTCTTCATACTCTCTTTTAATGTCCAAACTACAGTACCTTCTTTGGAAAACAACAGCTCATGTACTCTTAATTCCATGTTACAGATGGATAAATAAGAAGGTACTCAAAGAATTTATACTATTTACCTAAAGCTAAAACATGTTATTGGCAGAGATGGGATGGGAAAGACTGTGTATAATTTTGTTTTGCTGTGGTATAAATTCCCACGATGAAACATTATTTTTCTGTGCCATCTTACTTTTTGTCTAATATTTCCAGTACAATTTCTCTCAACTTTTGCTTGTTTTCCATCTGAGACCCCGGGTTTTTAGTGGTTCTGCCCCATCTTGATGTTATATGAAAAACTGAAACACGTTGCCAGTAATTAAATCCTGCATACCAGTTATAGCTGAACATCATGGGAAACATGCAATGAGAACCAAGCCCTATCACTGCAGTTAGAATTAACAAGACCCAGGGGTGATATACACTGACTTACAAAGGGAAAAAGTGCCAGCTACTGAGTTGGGACATCTGACCTGCAGACTGCAGCCTTCTTTGTGAGAGAAAAGGATGTGTTAAGTTTTGCAGTTCAGGGTCCATACCTTCTTTCTCCAAAGTTACTGAGACACCAGAAGGAGACTCATCTATAGTCATATTTTCATCCATCTGTTTTGCAGTTAGATAAATTTCTGAACTATAAATTGCCATTCTCCTCACAGCCACCCATCTAAGGTGTCAGCACTCACCAGACTGACACAGAGGCTCGATCAGTTCCCAGAGCACCTTGGGGGGGCTGCTTTTTAGGGACAGGATGGTAATCATCCGCTTGAAAGTGAGGTTCTAAAACCTCACTAGAAATAGTCAGGTCATCAGCTTAAAAACGGGTGGACCATAGAATTTTATTATACTGCATTAAGGGGAGTAAGCCAGACACATAAGAGGAATTACTTCATGTAACTGCACTTAGACAAGGCAGCTAGAATAGGCAAATCACAGCCACAAAAGGTAGAATGGAGGCGGCACCAGGCAAGAGGAATAAGAAGTTAGTTATTCTCTTCTGTGGGAAGATGAATACATTACAAAAAATGATGGTGCTGCCGGTGCCCAACGCTGTGAATGTACATCTCACCGATAATAAAAGCTGTCTTAAGTAGTAAATCTTGTTACTATATTTTACTGTTTTGAAAAATATATTTAGAGGACAGAGAGAAGTTTAGGTGATCAAAACAAGAGGACTGGAGAACTAGGCTTGGGGACGATAGAGTCTGAAATTCCAGCTCCTGCTCTGTTATGCAGAGGAATGAACACAGGAAACCCATTTCATTCCACACTTCCACGTAGCTCACATGGCTGGTACCATTTGCAGTGAACCAATCGCGAGCCAATGACTAACTACCCTGCCAGGACTTCCTGCAGAGCTGAGCAACATCGCGGCATCTTCCATTGGCAGAAACCATCTGCATGTTTCCTGCCTTGTACTACGGACTCCTGACTCGAACCTTTGGGAGAGAACATCTAAAAAGATAATCCTCAGTCCCTCAATGCATTATTGCTGCAAAGGAGGCTGGGAAGGGGCGTCCAGAATATTCTCAGTGGCAGCAACAGCAAGAGAAAACTGTGTCTGAGGTCGGTATCCTCCCGCATGGCACAGCGCTAAAACAAGCAGATATGAAGAGGGAGAAACCCTGCTGTTGTGATCATCCTCCGTCTGTCTGTGCTGCTTCCTCTCATTCTGTCACCCGGTTAGTGGGCATGAATATACTCTATTATTACCCAAATAGTAAGCACAAATAGACTTCTGGAAAATCCACCTCAGAATCTGCCATGAAGAATGATATATACATGTTGATTCCACAGTGTTAACTGAAATAAACCAGAAACAGAAAATTAAATGTCACATGATTTCTTTTGTATGAGAAACCCAAAGTATGAATGATTTAACGAGCAAATAAAAACAGAGGATAGGAAACAATGAAACAGACTTTGAAGAGGTAGGAAGGGGACAAAGGAAGGGAGAGATGAGAGGTAGAGGACAGGAAGGCAAAGTGAAAAAAAAGATAAAGACACAATCTGCATATGTACCCATTTTCCATTATAAGTGTATTTATTAGTATGTGCAAACTTATTCTAAGTCAAAATCTTAAAACATTAATACTATTGGAATCATTTTCCATTTTATCTGAGTCTATCCAAATGAAACTTACCTTCCCTTGCATCACTATTTTACACAGTTTAAGGCATTTACAAAATGCACAGAAAGGCAATGATTTCACGAGGTGCTGAGAGGTGCTCAGAGAAGCTGCACAGTGCCTTATCACAGTGCACCTGGATATAGACATAATTGAATCTATTAAAAACACAGAAGGGTTGGGGACTTAGCTCAAGTGGTACCATGCCAACCTTGGACGCACAAGGGCCTGAGTTCAATTCCCAGTACTGCAAAAAAAAAAAAAAAAAAGACAGAGGTAGGACCAGAGATTTAGTTCAGTGGTTCTGGCACATGCCTACCAAGCACAAGGTCCTTGGTTTGATCCTGGTAACTACATACAACATCGGGTGTGGTGACTCATGCCCACCAGCAATTAGTACTACTCACCATAGTGCCAGGCATGGTGGCTAACACCTGTAATCCCAGCCCTCAGGAGGCAGAGGCAGGAGGATTGCTGAGTTTGAGGCTTGTCTGGGCTACACAGTGAACTCAGAACCAGTCTGAACTACAAAGTGAGACCCTGTCTCAAACAAAAGAAAAAAAAAACACAGAGGGTAAAAATAACTAATCTGAAAATCTTTGGTACCATAACTGAATTGGTTTGAGGACAGATGATAGAATTTGTACACAGTCAGGTGCAGGTCTAGACCTGGGACCTGAACTGTGAAATCAAAGTGAGTCTGAACTGTAACCACCCTGTAATGTTGGTTAGCAAAAGGCAGGACTGCAGCATGGGGTGTGCTAAGAGAGTGGCTTTCCTGGTATTGTTCCCAGGTTGCCTGTCATAGAAAGGGACTTAAAATGTATCAGCCTTAAGGACACTGTGGCATCATTTAGAAACCTACTGGGACATTTGAAGACCACTGCTTGGGAGTACATGAATTATTTTGAACTCTGGCTGGGGTTAGCGGTTTGTTAAGGACTCATAGGGTAATACTTCTATTCTGTCAGCATTCAAAGGATAAAGTAAACTTGTGGCTAGGAATAGGTATAGAAACAAAGAACAAACAAAAACTCAGAAACAGTAGAAGGTTGCTCAAGGGTAAACTGTGGCTTTTAGGAAATAGGGATTCATTTCTGGATCAGGAGAGAATGTACTAACATCTCACACTGCAAGCTGAACTCTACTTTTTATATTGTTCTTGCATTAATCTCAAGTGGGAAGAAAGATTTCAAAATGGGAATCGCTCTGCACATGCTGAGGATTGAGCTTCACTTCTGAGACCAGAATGAGTTTATTTGGATTGCCACACGCAAGGATGAATGGACTTTTGGGGGACAAAGTTCCCGAAGGAAAAAACCCTAGAGGGACAGGTAAGTGTTGAAAATGGATGTGCAAGTATAAGGAAAACCCACAAAGATGTGGAAAGCAGTAGGCCTGAAAATGGAAAAGGCTGCCTTATTCATTAGAACAACTTCTGTCGCCAAGGGGTCAAATCTCAACTCAAAATGGCCTGAAAAATAAGGAATCATACAAGAAGAAGCAACAAAGCAGTGCAGGGTAACTTCAGCCATTATGAATCTAGCACTTCAGTGACACCACGAATGAACCAAATTCTGTTCTTTTAGTACCTCTGTTCTGTCTGAGGCACTGTATCCTACTTGTCTTCAGAATTGGAGTACAGTGCCACACTAGCAACACCACCATCCATGAGAAAAGATGAGGACGAATTTCCAAGGAGTGTTCGAAGGGGCTCTTCATTTGCCTCATGGGAAAGTGGAAGTGAGGCATTCACTTCCGGGTCAACCACTGGCAAAGAAAATTACAGCACTGTGATTGGATGAGAGGGAGTGTATCTTTCTGTGTGACCGAGGTAGGAGGTTCTTTCCTAGAAGTGGACAGCTGGACTCTGGCATTTTGCAAACAGAGGAGACAGGACGTGCTTGGTTTACAGTCAACAGCACTTGCTCTGTCACTCAACTTGGCTGTGGCTTTATGGTCAATATGCTTCTGATGCTGACAAACCACCTAATTATTCTTTTAAAGGCTGGGAATTTAAAGTTTATGCACAAATTTTAAATACTGGCAGTAAATTCAAAACACTGAAACATGTGACCAACATCTTTTAGGCCAGAATAAATATATTCGCAGTCCAAACACAGCCTGTAGTCAGCCGCTGATTTACACTATGAATTTATTTAACTGAACCCTTTATTTAGAAAGTAGAATTCAATGTAACTTCCAGTAACTGAATTATACAAAAATGTACAACAATATTTAATTTTTTAAAGTTTTTACTCATTTGTAGAAAAAAAATGACAGCCAATAAAAATCTCAGCAGACAATATGGGAAAGCAGTACATTATATAGGACAGAAAGTGTTTACATAATATTCTTCCTAAGGATTTTAATTTTGGCAAATTAACAGTTAATCAAGATATTGGTACTCAATAATCAATATATGTTTTCTACCCCATCCCTCCTAGTTTTCTCTGATTTCTATTTTGCTTTTTCACTTGAGAGCATTAATTCCTATTAAATCTGCATATCAAAGTTGTTCAAAATATTTCAATAATTAGGTAACATAATAACAAGAATTATGGGGAAATGAGCTGATTAGAAATATAAGGTTCATAGACATCTCTTTGGAGTTATCTTCCCATAAGCATGGAGAAGATAAATTTTAAATTACTACAAAGATTTTTAAGAGTGTGTCTCTCTTAAAAGTTTCACTTTAGCTCTTCAAGATATCACAAGAATAAGAATTTGCTGATTTAACTTTGGATGTCAAGAGCACAGCACAGGGATAGCAGTTTTAGTTCTGTTTTGTGCAAATCAGTCATTTTCCCAGTTGGATCAGTTGGCCAGTAGCGTCTCCTTAGTTGATGCTTCAGACTTCTGGATCTGAGCTCTAAACAAAAGACAGAATTCTTAAATGCTCATTTTCTCTTCACACACTTAGATATCTCAAATAGAGTTATAATACGAGATTATTAAAAAACTAAAACCAGTTATCTGAAGTCATACTTTCTGTCCTACAGGTTGTTTATACATTAGCAGTGAATAAGTAGAAAAACAGTAGGTAGTAAATGGATGGTAGGAAAATACCACACAACTCTAAACGTTCATCCAGGCAATAACCATAACAAGAAGCAGAGGGACCAGGGAGAGAGTTAGGGGCCCCTTGTGGGTATTGATGGAAGGTCACATTCACTGCTACTGTCCTTGGGGACCATTTCTAGAAAAGTAGAAATTCTGAGGTCACTATATCTTTCCACTTCTCCCCTCTTGATTATCAGTGTCCTCAGCCAAACTCAGAAGCAAGCATTGCCTTCATTCATACGAGCATTGCCTCACAGTTAACAGATACTGTTCGTAGTGAACTCCTTCTAAGAAGACATGGGTGGGACTTTTCTCCTCCATGCTATGAGTGCTACAAAGTTAGAATAACTTGTTTATGGATCTCTTACCTTAGGTGTTGACATTGGTTTATCTTTGATCAGAGTGGAAGGAAGTGCTTTTGGGTCCTTATGCTAAGTTAGATAAAAATATAATAGTAGATCATTAAAGCTTCTGTGCTTCTCCCATCTTAACTAAATAAATTATTTCATTCAATTATTCATTATGTCTCCTTCACTTATTTGAGTTTTGCCCAATACTCAAGGACCCATTCACATATCAGTACTCAGTCAATGGTTCAATATCCTACTTTAACCAATCCAAGCTGGCTCATTTTCTCCTGACCATGTTACTCAATAATATCCCTATGATACCACAAATGATACTGGAGAAATTTAATACTCCATATGTATGGGGCTAAAAATGTGAAATTTCTCAACAATTATAAAATCATAGAATTTTATTCATAACAATAAAATTTTAGTCATAACAATAATTCTACATATGAACATCTAGATAACAAGAAGGTCTCACATCCTAAGCTATTCTGTGAGAAAGGTGCCATATGACATATCTGTCTCAGGGTCACATGCTCTGACATGGAGTCCATTCATTTAAGGACATTATTTTCAGTGGTGTCAAGAAACATCCAGAAAATTGCCAGTGACCATATGATACTTACAAGGAAGAAGGAGGAGGGCACAGATGCAGGAATGGGTGGTGGTGGGAAATCAGGCTTTGGAATTAGCTAGCAAGAAAAATTTTAAAACAATTAATTCAAAGATGGGGTACTGTAAGCAGATGTGCTTAATGAAAAGATTTAAATCATTTTCACATGATTTATAAATGAGACTATTCTAAACCTGTGACTTGATGGTTTTCACTTAGGTTTACACATACAATTCAGACACATGGTTAATACTGTGAACATGTAATTAATGAAGATAGTTACTATGGAAAGAATGTGTGTGTCTCTCCACAGATTCATATTTGGAAGCTGCAATACCCTGTATAATGGTATCTGAAGGTGAGATCTTTTGGAGGTACTTAAAGTCTTGAAGGAGGTACTTAAGTCTTTGAAGGTACTTCAGTCTACTTTCAAGATAGGATTTATACCCTTATAAGAAAAGATACAATGCAAAAAGCACCTGTTCATAAACAGGAAGCAAAACCTTTCAATCCCACAGCTGCCAGTACTTTGACCGTAGGCCTTCCCACCTTCCCAGAAGTAAAAAATAAATATTGGTTGTTTAAACCATCAGTCTGTGCTGTTCCTGCTGTAATTACCTGAATTAATACTCTACTAATACCGAAACTATTTTGTAATAAGTTATCAATTTCCCACTTCAAGTTTAGGAGTTAAGTTTTGGAGTTAAAATGGAGAGGCATGTATTAATATAGTTAATTAGTATGGTTCTTACACTACATTTTCAAAGAATTTTGCTAAAGATTTTATATTTTACAGTAACAGTCTACAAGTTCTCAAATTCTTGTGAAGAGATACTTGGGCATTGTGGGTCTTATCCCTTTCTCATGCTGTGTCCCTCAAGTCTGGGCAAGGTGATGTAAGGAGAGACAGGTAACTCACGACAGAACCAGGAGGCTCACTGTCCTCTACAGGCAGATCGGACACAGGGAGCTTCACCTGACTGATCTGAAATGAAGAAATCATATTTAATATGAAATTATCCATTGCCTAAATATAGCATCCAGAAGAAACAGTCCTTTCAAGTTCTAGGACCTTTGAACAGTGCTGACACCAAGAGACCTGACAGGAAATGACAATGGGCCTACTGGGCATTTATAGAAGTATTTAAAGCTATAAGGAAAAGTTCCCATCAGGAGCGCTATTAACGACATTACTATTGTTAAGCAGCCACAGCTAAAATTTCTAACGTTCTAGGATATGACAAGGGCATTAAGGACTGTACGTATAAATATCACTTTGTCTGTTGCTAAATTTACCAAAGGAATAATTAGCCCAGAACAGAGAAGAGAGACAGAGAAACAGATGCCCACTGTCTGCTCTTACTTATATCCTTTATTCCCTTACATCTCATGGACCCCAGCAAATTAACCCACCTATTTTAAGGAATCTTTTCTTCACTAACAAAAAGTAAAGGTGAAGGAAACTTTTCTGCCTAGGGGGCTATAAACTCCGTACCGTCACCACACACTAACAGATTTGCAAAAGGCTTGTGGGCAGAAATGAAAGATATGTGATTAGTATGCAAGAGCAAAGAAAATCAGCACTGAAGGCTCTGGAGAACACAGTGCAAACCGAATTTACCTCTTGGGGTTGCACAGGCCTCGTCTTCTGGAATTTACCCTTTTGCTTGTGTAGCCTGGGTCTGCAAGTGAAAATGCATCATCTGAGTTGATCTAACAGCTCCTTCAGTGTGCTGGGGAAATGCAATAGCAGATCACCAGCCTCCTTTGAACACTGCGCCATGTCCATGTATTGGCTGCTTTGTTTTTTAAATCTGCTCCCTAGAACATTCCTCAGCTTTAGTTCCCTGCCATCCACCATCACCATCCTGTAGCCCATAATTACCATTCATAGTTTTCTTTGTAATTCTCTACAGAGCCTTGCTTTCTAATGATGATGGTATGACAACCAATTTCAACTAAATATGCCATTTTGTTAATTTTTACCATTTAATATTTGTTAGACCCTCATTATGGACTGATAAATTAGGGTTAAGAATGATAAAAGAATTCTGTGTCAAGACCAAAAAAAGAAATCTAGATGCAGAACTCCATCGTTTACTCTGCAAGACTCTAAAGTTGTTAAACCCTGAGCTTGTTCCTATATTAATCCAAAGCAAAGGGCCTAACCTTATGGGATTATCAGATACCCCTTTCTGTCACAAAATGGAAATAGCCATAACCACCTCATGAAGTTCTTGTGAGAACTAATTGAAATAACATATAGAAAAGGGTCCAGCACAATGTTCATCATATTACCAGCAATCATGACATGATAGATACTGTGTTAGGATAAATGTAAAAATCATTACTAATGGGAATTAATGGCACTTTTATTAATTAACAATATTGTAATTAGTAGAGGAAAAAAACACATTTCTCGTGTATATTCTCACTAAAAGGGATTCTGGCCTCTAGTCCAAAGAAAATGGATCTTGTATGTATTTGTGAATATTTTATGTAAACAAAAATTAAATGTAAAGTTAGGTCATACCCTTAAACTTAAAGTAAAAGAGAAGCTAAAGAAACTTCACAGAAGATAAATGCTTGCCTCTGGACTCTCTTGTGCTGTCTTCTGGCGCTTTGGTGGCACAGGATGACAGTAACCACCACCAATATGGCTGCCACGGGGAAGAGCACGCCCACCACGATGGAGAAATCTGCAACAGAGGGCCGGCCTGAGGGACGCAGAGGGGCGCTGCGCCCCACCCCGTCCTCGTTTCCTCATCTGGCTCGGGCTGCTGGTCTCCTTCTCAAATCAGCTTGATTCTTCTGGTTATTCTCTCACAGACAGTGAAATGGAAACGTATTTTGATCATGATTATTGCATTAATGTCCATGTTAAGTTCTGGGAATTTATAACAGACCATGAGCCAGGAAGACGGAAGGGTAGGAATGCAACAGTTTCGAAATACACAGCTGTGCAGTTAAACATGGGAAAGAAAATGAGGTCTTGAATTCATTTTTCTGTCAGTAGCAAATAAAGGAGCTGAGATATGGGAATGGGAATTGCTGGAGACATGTTCTACTGATGACTGGCCCATACTTGCATTACTATGAGCAGAAAAGCAGCTTTGTGACTATACTACCAAGGGACTGGTTTCATCAAATATCATTCGGTTTATGAGATGTTTCCTCTTTTAGCTACAAGACAGAATAATGGCTATAACTTCAATGTTTTGCTATCTCACATATCCATTTCTCTTGTAGTAACATAAAACTATAAGAGACCAGGAGGTGGAAAGCTCAAGAACAAAGTAGTTGCTACTCTCACTCACGACTGGCAAACATGCAACAAGATTAGCTATTACACCTTTGCAGGAATATTTACGGCATGAACCCATATCACGTGGACAGAGGCAGACAGCGCAGCAGCAGAACTGTAGGTTAGAAAATTTCAGTTCAACTTATTCACTCCATCCTTTCTCAAAATTATGTTTCAATAAACTCAAAAGACAATAAAGCTCAGAGACATTTTCTCAGATATATTACAGACACCTTCACAATGAAAACTAAATACTTGAACCAAAATCGGAATTGAAACTCTTTTTCACAAGAACAGCGTGGAGGCCCAGGCAGTTATAACCACACGAGACAGATGTTGCTTTTGAGGAGGAAATAACTGCGGCATAACTACAGGCTCTTCTGTTTCCAGTAATGCTGGGCTAGAAAACTGGAACCAGCCTTTCTATCAGGAACAATCTGTAGAAAATTTGTTAAGCAGAAAACTTCCTGAAGGTAGGAAAAGACTTCTTTTTTTTTTTTTGCTTTTTGAGACAGGGTCTCACTTTGTAGTTCAGGCTGGCCCTGAGCTCACTATGGTGCCCAGGCAAGCTGCCGCGAACTCAGCAATCCTCCTGTCTCTGCCTCCCGAGTGCTGGGATGACAGGCGTGAGCCACCACGTCCGGCATTGTGGTATGCGGTGTTGATGAGCGTGTCTCCACGCCCAGCATTATATGTGGTTACTGGGGATCGAACTCAGGTCCTTGCGCTTGCAAGGCAGGCGCCGGAACCACTGAGCTAACCCTCCGGCCCAGAAAAGACTTCTTTTTAAAATAAGGAGAAATCTCTTTGTAACAATTGGTATAAATTAAGGCAAGTATCTGAAATCTAGGAAGACAGGAAAATTATTCTAGAAAGCAGCACCGAAACACAGGAAAGCCTGAAAGGTGAACCCTAACGTGCGTGTTGGCATCTGCGTGGGCTCGTGCTCTCAACACACGCGGTCTGGCAGCAGGATGTCTGCGTGTTCAGGCGGAGTTTGTGGGATATCTCTGCACTTTCTTCTCTGTTTTGCTGTAAATTTAAAGTTGCTTTGGAAAAGCTAAACCTGTTTTTAAAACAGCAATGAAAAAGGAGACATTTTTAAGAAAATCACTAAAAGGTCATGAAAGAACGCAAAACCTCCAAAACAAAACAGACATTAAAATGGTCAATCAGTCCATCTGAAAGTAAGAAGGAATAAAGAAGGGACACAAACAAATAGAAAATAAGTAATGGAAGGCTGATGTAAGTACATCAGTAATGGCTTTAAATTCAAGTAGATCCCAGTTCACTGTGTTAAAAAGTCAAAACTCATAGCTGAGACTAAAGTAAGACTAAAACTAAATAAAATGCATTTTAAACAGTGATAGATTTAAAGAAAATTCAGAAAAGGTGAAAATGAAAAATATTAGACAAAGACAAACACACAGAGTTATGGGATAGGCTCAGGGGCTGAAGCCATGCTACAGATACATCGAGTAGTTTTATAGTGTGAAAGTGTTAATTCACTGGGAAGGAAGGCATAATGATTCTACACCTGTTTATAGACAGTAGTGTGGTACCAAGATATATTAGCATTAATAGACCTGTAAGAGTCAGATTGATAGTTCAGTGGGAAATTTTCTCTTGGATCTTAACACTTATGCATAGTAAATGATTTAATAATAAAAATGTATCAGACCATAATCATAAGTGAAATAAATCGGACATACAAGCTTAAATATTTCATGGTACCCAAACTATAAATAGGCAGCAAAATAAAGATAATAGGAAAAGGGAGATAGATCTTTTTCAAAAGCAAAAAGAATCAAGAGATGTAGGGAGGGGAAAGAGGAAGGGTGGAAAGAGATGAAAAAAGAATTTAAGATGTATTATGTTCATCTACCAATTCCACACAGGGAAATAAATCATCATGTACTGCAAGCATGGGCTTATATAAAATAAAAAGTAGTAAGGTACCAGTAGGGATTAGTTCACACAACAATAATCGATCAACTGGGCACAAAGAAACCACAACCTGCAGAACACACATTCTTTTTTGTTATTGTTCGAAGATAGAATATTTAAAAATATGGGCACGTGCTGAGTCATAAAATAAGTCTTAACAAATTTCAACATATTCTCCAGGTGTTTTCTGGACTTCATGTAATCATACTAAATGTTAATTTAATAGGGATTAGAACACTCCCTCATTTTCATGTAGGTTAAGATAGTGGAATTGTGGCTCCAGAGAAAGAGTAGGAGGCATAGTAGGGTGTGGAGAGCTCATGGGTAGGTACTGAGGCATCGTGAGTCAGCAGTCTGTTCCGGTGTGCTGACTACACCCTTGTGTAACTATAGACAACAACAGTGCATTGAACATTTCAGAAAGCTAGAAGGAAATAATCTGCATGTTTTTCTGATAAAGGAATGGCAAATGCTTGATAAAATATACTTAACCTCCTCTAAAGATTACATATGCATGTATCAAACCATCATGATATCAAAGTAATAATTTTTTTTTTTGAGACAGGGTCTCGCTTTGTAGTTCAGGCTAGCTCTGAGCTCACTATGTAGTCCAGGCAAGCCTCAAACTCAGCAATCCTCCTGCCTCTGCCTCCTGAGTGCTGGGATTACAGGCACGAGCCACCACGCCCGGCGTAATTTTGTTTTTATGTATTAGTTACATGTTGAGAAAATAAAAATAAATCAGTACATGCTTTTCATATAAAGAAGTAAAACTGTGATTAAAGATCTAATCCTGTGCAAGCTGCTACACATTTCATTACACAGATTATTAACAGAAATATTTAGAGACACAAATACTTTTTGAAATGCAATTTAGAAAGATTAATACAGACACAGTTTCCCTTAAAGAGGAAATTGCTCATGAAGAATTAGCAAATCAACAGAGAAATCAAACTAAGGGGTCCAAGAAGTAAGTCACAGCTTAAGATGAGTTTTCATGACCACCGAACCCATTAAAATGTTTTGTAACTAAAGTAGTTGATCATCTTATATCTATCTACCCACATTACCCATGGTAATTCTGAAATTGTGTATATTTGGGAGTAATGAAATCATAGAATGCTTTAAATAATTTTTCGAAGCTCCAGAAAGACAGGAAACAAAGGATTTGGAGGAGGCAAAAATGATAGAGACCAGGAATAAATGCTCTTCCTGCTGGAAAAGCCTAACAAACAATCAGTGTTGGGACAAATCATTCATCCAGACTCATCCTATCTGCATCTCCATCTCTGATCCTGCTGGACAGAAAACAGGTGGGTCACATCCCTGGGACAAAGCTCTGTGAGTCGCTGTCCAGAGGCAGTGGCTGGGGAGACCTGTCTACCTGTCTACAAGAGAACTCATCACCTGGTCCCCACTGAGAAAGGTGTCTACACCCAGAACAAGTGCACAAATGTACAAAGAAATCCATTTGAGCCCATGTAAGTCACCTAACCCTCCTTCAACCAAAATCCCACATTCTGAGGAAAACTAGCGCAATGGCATACAGACACCATGGGATGTACAGATGCCAGAATAGGACGGGATAGCCCACCCTGAAGAAGCCGGAGGTAACTCAGAGAGCAGAATCGAACCTATGAAAATACTTTGAACTCTAACAGAGATTCTTATGAGCTTATTTTATCTATTCATTAAGTCAGTGCTGCTACAAAGATAGAATAATCATAAAGCATGAAAATTTGAGAAATTAAAAGAACATTACAAATATAAGGTTTGAGGCTATATTTCACATGTTTAATAAAGCATAGAAATATTATTTAAAAGTCACTAGCAATACACCGAGAATGAATACTGTGGAATTGATAGCTAGAAAATAGGTTCCAAGGAAAGAGAAAAGAGGCAAAGAAATCACGTGATGCACAGGAAGGATATGGAAGAGGAGATGGCATGTGTGGGTGTGGGGAGTTACCTACGGAAGACTGTGGAGGTATCCTCACAGTCAGGAGGGGCCCAGCCTTCTTTACACCGACACTGGAGCTCATGGTCACACACCTGGAGGAGCAGCGACTTGGTGAGTTTCCTGGTCCCATAACCTCTGACCAGGGTCACGTCCCTGCTGAGCCTCTGGCTTCCTCTGGCTTCCCAGGGGAGTGACTTCCGGGAACTCCAGCTATGGGTTCTCCAAAGAGATTTCAGATGTGCTATGTTTCAAGTGGACGAGTCATCCTATGATTCTCATCACTGAACACCAAAACCTCTGCATTGGCTTCATGACAACTAGTTGAAAATTACCTGAGATCCAGAAAGCATAAGTACACAGATTTGCCAAACTTACAGCATGCCCTTTGCACTTAGAGGAACAGTTGGCTGAATTGTAGATCCTCTCCATATCGACACACTGGGCATTACTGCACACCTAAATGCAACACAGAACACAGGATGGTCATGTTCATGTCTGCTGGCTTCAGATTTGCAAATTCTTGACTGCTTAGAATTTAATCTTATGTTATTAGTCACAATTGCTATCATCAAGTCATAGTATTTTGTTGAAACAGGAAGGTCACATCTGGTAATTTTGGGTAATAAAATGCTTTAAAAGTCCTCTTTAAAGAAAACTTCCTTCCATTATTTCATTCCTCATGAGTCTTTCCATTTAACTGCAGCTTCAGTTCCACACTTGATATTGATCATTGAGCTTATTAGCATTGCCCATCATAGCAGGTATGGCTTCCAAACAAAAGTTGAAGAAAAAGTAAATGCTGATCCACACCATATGAGATAATACGATGACTGTCACTGATGTAAAGTCAATGGCACTTGCCCTTTTCAGTCTTGATCAGAGGGGCCTTTTGGTGTTGAGCACTTGGCAATCTTGGAATGCTAAAATGTATGAAGCTTAACAATCAATTTGTGGATATCATGTGTGAGTACGTCCCAAACACCATTGGATAAATGAATGCAGAGAAGCATAACTGCACAATGAGCTCTGAAAAACACTAGGGGGAAGTTGCAGGTGTGGGGTTTGCTACCCACTTTCTCTAGAGTTGTTCTGCTTCTATTGATTTTATGAACCTGGGCTTCACCATTACACATCCCAACACACTGCAGCTGTGGCTCCTGTGATAATTGTTTCACCCACCTGGTAAAAGGTGCTGTTTGTCTTCACTACTTGCTTTGCTAATATTTCAGGTCATCAAGTGCTTCCTAGGCTGATGTAGGCCTTCCCTAATTCTGAGTGTGAATTTAATGGATACAGGATTGGTTTAAAAATGGGCAGGTGATAAAAATTCTGGGCAATGAAAAACAATGTCAAATCTGCCAGAAACGACCTTTAAAAAAAAAATGTCTCCACTCTGAATATGCAGGAGACAATTGCGTTTTCCACCTCTGCCTTCCTATCTGGAGAGGGGGTGCTGGTCACACAGCACCGTAAACCAGCACGCATCCTTCTGAAGATGGCAGGGAAGAAAAGAGAAGAATCCAGGTTCTTGGTGGTGACATTGTACCTCTGAACCAACTGAGCACTATTTTTCCATCTCTAGACTGAGGGTTGTGTGAACCGATGAATGTCCAAATGGTGTGAGTGAATTTTACTTGGTGTTTTGCTTCCCCCACAACCTAAAAGCATTCTCACCGCTACGACATGTTAACTGCCACTACCATGCAGTAGGAAATACAAGAAAAGAAATTTTGTGAAACTAAAACTCAGCTGTATATTAGAGATGATTTAGCAGGGGGCTTTATAATTTAGAAGAAAAGTGGAAGCAATGTGACCAGTAGAAGTAATGCTAGGCAAATGAGTATTGGGTAAAGAAATGCAAGCCTTTGGGATGACCTCCTCTCGGAGTGAAAATGGGAAAGTTGAGGCACATGTGAAGAGGCTACCAGACAACATGTCATTACCGTGAGAGAACAGAAGACACGTGATCCTCTCTTCTCCTGTGTGAATGTGGGTGAGGGCAGGCGCCTGGGAGGGGAAATGGAGGTGGACTCTGCTGCTCATGGTATTCACACAGTTAAGCCCATCCCAAAGGGAAAATGGATTTGATCCAAACAGTTGCCTCCTTTTAAAGAGTCCACATTACTCTATATCTCAGGGGCAGTGACTATGTAAGAAAAGATTAGCAATCATAATAAAATGAGGCCAATGCCAGGGGACCTAGGACTGTCTAAATCCCGTCTTAGCTCAAGTATTCTTCCTCCTATGGGTTCTCAGCATCGCAACACTCAGGCCAAGTCATGTGATGATATCTGCTGCCTTTAAAATGTGGTCACTAGATGTCTGAAAGGTATTAGTAGGTGAAAACTAGATCTCAGTAAGGACTTCGTTATTTTACATGATACTCTTGGCTTTGTTGATGCTGCATATTTCAGGAAGCTAAATACTATAGGAACTTCTTACAGTCTAGAATTAAGATTTTAATTTCAAATCAGCAAAATTTAAAACTTTTCTAAATTCATATCCTTGGCGCTCAACTCCAGAGACCACACAAATTCCATGAACATTTTTATAATTAGTTCCAAAATCTGTTATGAGCAATACAAACACTGAACCATAAAAGTGACTTCAGATGCACCTGGGAAAGAATTTACATTTAAATAGCCAAAGAAAGCTATGCAAATAAGATAACAATTTTAGGGTGGGCTTGAACAAAAATCATGGTAGATCCTAAGTCCCACAGATATCTGAATGCAATGAATAATGTAGCTTTGATCTCCTGTGGGAGCTGAATCTTCTCATTATCAAAGGTCATGTGTTGTCACTGACCAGGGTGGTCTTGGGGCCTCAGATTGTGAGTTACTATGTTTTTAAGCATGTACAAATTCATTAATTATAGCCCAGTATTCTATACTAAGGCATTTCTACTAAATTTCCAAACTTAGTCTAGGAAGGGAAAGCATATATGTACCGTCCATTTTAACATCATATCCATAAGAGTCATTTCTGGATATCAACATAATGCTTGAAAATGTTAATGGCAATCCTTACTCCTGGTTTTTATGAGGTTCTCTACCATTATCATTTCTTAAATTGTTCACAGGGTTCTATATGCAAATCCCTACCTGTTGGGTCAAGAGACAAGGAACCCAGTAGGGAAAAAGAGTGAATAACTGCCAAGTGAAACAACAAAACAAAAGCCGAACTACTATGAGTGAAAGCCAGTTTCAACTCACCTTGTTATGTCCACACTTGGTCCCATCAGCCACCATATCTATTCCTTGCCTTTTGTCTTCAGGATCAAAGAGTTTACAAGTCGAGAAAGTTACTGTAAATCCTTTCCAGGGCAAATCCCTTGACCCACCTTGACAGAACAACTTTCCACACATGACGTCTCTGAGGAAAAAGCAGAATTTATCGATGCTTTATAGAAATGCAGTCAGCTCCAAGGCCATCATTACAAGATTCGTGATATTTATTTCTATAGCAGAGACTTCTATTTTGGACTTTATATTCATTTCATCATATCCCTCAAAGACAATATCCTAGAATATCAGCAAAATATACTGTTGCTCAAAGAAAGACTTTTTCCAGATCCTATCCAGCAAATTTTGCGAGTTGCCTCAATTCTAATCAATGGGAAAGAAGAATCTTAAGCTCAAATTCTAACAGGCAACTGTAAGGAAGGAAGCATGTCCTCCTCCTTCAGCATGTTCTCCTCTTTGCTGACTGTGGTATGACAGCTCGAGCTGAGAAGCCACCACAGACCCAGCCAAACTCTTGGGAAGGAGCTCAGATACATTATGAAGTCAGAATATACATGAAGACTAGGCATCCAACATCACAGGAGAAAAGTTGTAGGTTTGTTTTGATGACTTTCAGGGGAATATTTCTAATATGTAAAAACCTTAACTCTCAACTGTGCTTCGGCTTCTACGCAGTAGAGGTTTCCTTGACAGCTCAACTCATTAACTGTGATTACCGAAACCTTCTCCCTGCAGCTGCAGATTAAGCTGCTCCGAACTCAGTAAACGCCTTCATTTACCACCAGTAAATGCATGAAGTCAAATGCAAGTCTGTCGGATTCAACCACTTGAGGAAGAATTCAGAGACAGGGTCTAGAGAAGTGTTTGGAACGTCACGATGTTATGCTTTAATCTAAAATGTTCCTCAAAAGACCCAATTTGTAAGAAGGTGATTGGAGTATGGGGTGCTGTTACTACCAATGGATTAATCTATAGATACATTCAAAGCTAAATGTGTTGGTAGGAGGTGGAGGTTGGTCCCTGGTGGTGTGACCATAAGGGTCTGTCTCCCTCCTGTCTACCATGACACGAGCAGCTGTCCTGTTTCTGCCTCAAAGGCAACAGGCTGTGGATGGAAATATCTAGAGACTGTGACCACAAACGAACCTGGCCTCCTGTAAGTCACAGGTGCTGGTGATATTTTGTGCCAGCAATGAATGTCTGAGCCATGGAATCAGATTTTTCTGATGTCTTTGATGACTGTTGAAGTATAAATGCAAGGTGGAAAAAGCCATAACCCAATCCAAACTGCAGAGGGGGTTTCTCTCATATCCCTTCGCTAAAGCCATCAAGAACAGCCGTGACTGGAGATTTCAGGCAGATTCTCACCACGCTGACTAATATGAAGGGACAAGGGGCTGTCGTGGGACACATGCGATACTCAAGTGTCTTGTTAAAGAAATTGTCCAGCCGGGCGTCCCAGCACTCGGGAGACAGAGGCAGGAGGATTGCTGAGTTCAAGGCTTGCCTGGGCTACATAGTGAGCTCAGGGCCAGCCTGAACTACAAAGCGAGACCCTGTCTCAAAAAAAAAGAAAAAAAAAAGAAATTGTCCATTGTTCATGCAGGACAACGGCATATGCATGTGAGAGATGGAACTATGCTCTTCTCTGCCCACCGAACACCTACACTTGCACCTCTGGCCCCCACATAGTGCCTTTGACATAACTTCCTTCCCTTCCCAATCTGCCCTGAGTTCTTGTGACAGAGAAATCACACAAGAGGATTTTTCACTGAGGCTCAGATTTCTCTCCAAGAGATGATATTACTTTCAAACAGCAGTTTGTTTGGTAACATTTTTCACTCAGCTACATTAGTGTTCAACAGCAAAACTTTAAGGAATGCTAATCTTGTTCAACCTGTTGTTTTCGATTGCTTTGTGTGTATAAAATTTAAATCAGTTATAAAGAATATGATCTCTTATAATTTGGGTTTTAATATTCTTCTTAAAATTATGGGTTAAAAATAGGAGAAAAAATTTCAATTTCATTTTTTTACGGTTTTTTTTAGAAAACCAAAAAGAAAAATAAAAGAAATGCTTCAATTTCACTGTCAATCTCTTCTCATACCACACATTTTCTTGATGTAATTCCACGGCAAATATAAATAAAATTGTACTTGCTTTTCATTGATTACTCCTTGTGGTGGATGAATATTTCTATCCTTAGGCTCATCATGAAAAAGAACAGATTGAAAAGGTGTCTAAGGAATCCTGGAAAATTCACAAGCAAATTTTCACCCAGGTCCACTCAGGGGTGCACACAGCCTTCCAGGTGCCCATTCTGCCCCACACCTGTATTCGGTGCCACCTGCAGCACCCACCACGAGAGCTCTGAAGGAAGGTGTAGCCTCTGCTGTGTGCAGAATGGAGACCTCAGCCAAATGCTGCTAGAGAAGGTGGGACTCAGTGAACACGTGTTGAATGAACCGTGTCCACACTTGCTTCCCTTTAAAGTGGAATAAGTTAAAAGTGCCATCGCTTTAGTCTATAGAAGAAAAGAGTCAAATGACAAAGCTACTTACTGGGCTTTGCACGGGATGTAGGTGCCATTCACCACGTGACAGTGTCCATACTTCGACCCACCTTCATTCCTGTGGTAACACGACTTATCTGCAACCTTGGTTCCTGGGACCAGGGAAGGATTGTAGGAGCATATTTGAAGATGAAAGGGATTTTAAAATTTTTAATAATGCAAAGTATTAGCATAAGAAGTACAGATTAGGTATCCCTTACACAAAATCCCTAGGAACAGAACTACTTAGATTTTTAACTTTTAAGTTTGCTGGTACATAATGAAATAGCTTAAGGATATAGTATTAGTTTAAACAAGCTCTTAATTTGTTTCAAATATACCTTATACACCTAGCCTGAAGATAACTTTATACAATATTTTTAGTGTTCCTGCACTTTGGCTCTGACTCCTCGCATGAGTCAGATGTGGCATTTTCCACATGTGGGTCACATTGGTGCTCACAATAATTTTGGACCGAGGAGCATTTCAGATTTTAGATTTTCAGACTGCAGATGTTCAACCTGTACCCCTTTGGCATATTTCTAGTGAATATCCTCAGCAATACAGGTTCAATAATAATTTGCTATCAGAAGAGGTGACTAATATTTAAAATAATCTATGTTTCCTACTATTAGACAACAGCATTTGGAAGCATGAGTTACAGAAAGCTAAAAGTCCACTTCAGTATGAAGACTCAGCCAGAGAAGCTGGTCATCATGACCATAGCCCGGAAGCATTGGTATTCAAGCTCTGTCCTATCAATATGTGCTACTACACTTTTTACTTCTACAGTGTCCCCTGAACAATGACAGACATCACCCATTTTATTTCTTATGAAATCTTCCTCCCATTCCTATCAGATGGCCCCAAAGTATGGTGGCTAAGAGCTAAGGCTCTAAGCAAGACTTTGAGACTTTAAGGTTTTAAGCAACTGCTTGGACAGGTGAGCTCATCTCTGGGTCGGCTCTTCTATAACATGGAGATTATGCACAATAGCACTTCCCTCGCAGGGTTGATGTGAGAATTACATGAATTAACACAGCTGAGCTACTCATGGTGGCTGGTCTGTAGTTAAGAGGCTGACAAATTTTAGCCATTTACCTATTGGTCTCCTGTTATTAGGAAAAAACCTGAAAGTTGTATTGAATCTCAGACAGAGATGATAAAACTCAAACCACTCCCATTAAAAAAAAATCTCAGAATAACTCTTGTCACTAATGTCTGAACACAGTCTCCCAGGCAAAGATTACAGTATGTGTCTGTTTTTCCAGTCTTTTTGTGAAGATTGTGCTAATCCACGTTTTTTGCACCACAGTCCCATCTGTACCAAAAAATTAATACCTGGAACAAATTTCACAAATATCAAAGACTAATTCATTCTGCTCATGTGTATTATACTGCTACTGAGTTAAAATGACTTTAATTTTTATTAGACACTTGGATTTCCTCATTATGATGGACTGCCTATTTGTCTCAAGCACATTTTCAGCACTTGGAATTTCAACCGATCTGTAGAAATGATGTTCAAAAAAATCTTTTTAGTATGTATATTTATATATATATGCAGGAAGCTTTCAGATTTGCTTAAAACACATTTGGGATGTTTTATGAATAGAAAATATGAATTTTTAGGCAAATCTATTTCCCTAGTATTTTAAATGGCTGTCAGTATATGTATGATTTTTTTTTTTTTTTTGAGACAGGGTCTCACTTTGTAGTTCAGGCTGGCCCTCAGCTCAATATGTAGCCCAGGCAAGCCTGGAACTCAGCAATCTTCCTGCCTCTGCCTCCCGAGTGCTGGAATGACAGGCGTGAGCCACCACGCCCGGCACTGTGGTATGTGGTATTGATGGCTGGTGGGCGTGAGCCACCGTGCCCAGCATTGTATGTGGTTACCGGAATCGAACTCAGGACCTTGCTCTTGCAAGGCAGGCACTGGAACCACTGAACTAAATCTCCAGCCCAGTATATGTGTGATTTTAATGCTCTAATTCCAACATCAGATGAATGAGTTCAGCATGAATGCAGGAGACAATTTTGAACATTTACTAAATTTCAGCTCATTTCCTAGTTCTCAGGCACCGTGCTGAGAAGTAGTAGGACACGACCGTGAAGGTGACAGTGTCCCCTTTATGGGAAGCTGATAACCTGGTAGCAGAGGCAAGTAACAGAGACCTTTGTTGCCAGACTTTTTAAAAAAGGAGACTTTTGAATTTCATTTTCATGCTGAAGCTTTCTTTCCCTGGGCTTCTGCCAGACAAAGCAGTTAGCCCAGGAAGCATAAAGCTGGTATCCAGCAGAACCAATTTTGTTTCCACTCTTCCTTTGGCCTCCCCACCCCCAGGAGGTGTAAGCAGAGTTCAGCCAGATTATGGCACATCCACACAGTAGGAACTGTTGGAGGTCTGTCTTCCAGTCACCGCAGCCTCCTCATGCTGGATGTAGAGGGTTTTATAGAGAGTTTGTTTTAAAAAAAATAAAATCTCTATGCTTCTTCATTTCTGCATGCTTTGTGGGTTAGGAATTTTAAAATTTCATCCCTCACTCTTGATTTAGGTCTATTGTCAGGAGCCATGCAATGGTCCTTTCCAAGTATTTTTAGGAATTTGTAATGTCTTTGCCTTCTTGAATAAATATTTTCTCATCTATTTAAAAAGGAATTCAAAGTGTGGTGGGAAAGGTTATGGAAATTAAATATTTGGAGACAATGCACACAATACTGAGGAGATTCAAATATTTGTTCTTTTAATTGCCTTTCTTTTTCCCAGAATTTTGTAACCACTAATATCCCTCACCCCCCATTCCATAGTAACCACCTATTTACCTCCCTTTACCTCTGAAAGTTCATCTTTGTTTAGATTCTACACAGAAGCGACCTCACATATAGGATCTAAAATTCCCTTTTTAATGAAACTACTTTATAGAATTTAATTGGGGGTAAAGGTTTTTGGAGATCTTTACACTTTAAAATTTTTTTTGATTATCTTTTAATGGAAGAAAGGTCTCTAAAATACCAGTGGACAGAACTGTCACTATTCCTTTGTTTTTGTTTTTGCTTTTTTCTGGTACCAGGGATCGAACTCATGACATTACACTTGCAAGGCAGGCAGTGGCGCCAGTGAGCAAAATTGCCAGCCAGTCATGTGTTCGCATTATATTTTTGGATTCTCTGGCTCCTTCTCTTTTTCTCCGGTTGTTCTTGCTACTGGCCTTTCCCCAGAATGCTTGCCACAACTATGCACACATGAGCACAGGCACATAGACATCTGCACACACAAACACACACACACACACACACACACACTGTACATACTCAGACTTCCAATGGTTTATTGAAGAGAATATTAGGGTTGAAAAATCTACACTATATCCTTATTAAATTGAATTTTAAAAATAAAGATGTTTTTATGACACCTCAAGTATCTCATGGGACATACTTATGCTAAAGCTAAAGGTCGTTGCCTACTTGAAATTGAAATCAAGTAATCTACTCTTGTCTTTGCTAGCTAAATCTAACAACTGTAACCTTGTAGTCTTAAAATGCAATCATCCAGGATTTTGAATAGTGTTGTTATTTTGAAGTGTGGCAGACAGAACGGGCCTTTGGCCATGAGTACACACTGGTACTGAATGTCTCCTTGAACACCACAGAGAGAAGAGTTCATTCCCCACCTGGGCCCCACAAGTCCATGCACTGCTTGGCCAGGGAGGGGCACCTCCCTAGCAGGCAGTAGCCCTTCCCGTCTTGACAAGGAAACCCATTGGCTCTAAATCTGTCCTCCGGACAGTGGCTAGATTTCCCATCACACATTTCTGACAGGTCGCACTCGTGTTTTGCTGATCTACACACCGTTCCAGCCTCTTTCAACTGCAGAAAAACAAAAGCAGAAAGAGTTTTGCATACACTCCCTTTATCTAACTACTTCACCTTAACACACACATAATCTTTTCTGTTTGGCCTTTCTAGATAGGGTAGTTGGAAGTAGAAGTTTCTTCGCTGTATCTATTACAGCTGTCTTTCGTTGTACCACTTCTGTTGGTACAGGCCATCCTCTGAAGTCTTTAAGCAGCCAACATTTTGAACATGTCATGTGCACATGAACTTAGTGTAGAAAACCTCAGGAGAAAACGAGCCACATCTCAGATGCAGACGCGGGAGCTATTTCTCCCTCTGTGAGTGAATCCTTGTCAAGTTTTTCAAGATTTACATCCACACCTTTGGAGCTTTGCTGGTGCAGTGGACCTTCTACATCAAGGAGAACAGTTCTACAAGCTCCTGGATAGCGAACTGGCACCAGACCTTCCCAAGCATCAAGTTTCCTAAACCTTCATTCCTTTGATGGCAGGGTCAGATACTTATTTTCAAGTTTCTTCTTCCCACGGGATGTTTAATTCTGCCATTCATGCAAATCTGAGGAAACACATCTTTTTCTACCTTTGTGAGCAGGCATGTCCACCTGACAATGACCACATTGTTTGCTTTTCAAAAACTTACTTTTGGTGTTCAAGATATAAAACATGGTACCATGATGTACATACATAAGGTGAAATGATTACTAGAGTCAAGCAAATTAACATATTTATCCCTTACATATTTATCTTACATACTTATCTCTTGTAATATGATGGTGAATTTTACACACCAAAATCTTGGTCTATTACACTGTATCATTATCTAGCATCATTGCGTTCTATCTCTAACTTAACTTATCAAATATAATGACAACTTTGGACCGTTTGCCCAACATCTCTTCATGCCCGGTAAGCACTGCTTTACTCTCTGCGTGTACAGGCACATTTTCAGACTGCACATATCCATGAAATCACACAGTGTCTGCCTTTCTAGGCCTGGCTTATTCCACTTGCTCCAGAATTATCCCAGTTGTTCACAAGGAGTGGCCATATAATTTGCACAAGTGCTGCCCTGGGTCTCCTTTCCCCATAATATTCTCAATCTTGAGTGTGATCATAATGTATATATAAAATATAGCAATAAAATAAATAATAAAATGAGATTATATACATCTTGCAATGTTGTTGAGAGATTAATAACTGTACATAAAGAACCCCCAAGTGTTTGATAAGTATTATTATTTTGTAGAAAAAAACAGTACTTTGCCTCTGTCATGTAACATAGTCACTCAGTGATCAGCAGAAAAATGATTGTAACTATTAAGACAGAATGAGCTCATCTTACTTGGCATTTTTCACAGCACTCTCCTGATGCACATCGAAAACCTCCTTTGATTTTACATGTTTTAGCATCACAGCAAATATTGCTGCATTCCTAAAAAATACCAAATGCATATCATGGGTTACTTTTTGGTCCTATTTCAGCACAATTCATAACACTTTTTATCACATAGATATTTCTTTGGGAGAACCTAAAAATATCCTTAGGGAAAGAAAAATGAATCAAAACAATATTATAAAAACATACTCTTAACCAAATGGTGACTTGTATTTATCTGAATTCTGCTTACATCTTTTTTTTCAAACTTAAATATTTTTTCTAGATAGTTTTTTTCCAGTTTTCCACATCATTACTCAAGAAAGATCTATTCTTTAGGATAAAATAGGAGGGAAAGTAAAGGGCAGTTTTAAATCATATACATCTAAATAGTTCCAAAACATATTTGATTCAACTCAGTAAATTTATCTCTAAAAATCATTCTGAAAACAGAAAGTACATTTCATTATGTAAGCCAGGCATTTAATTCAATTTTATTTAGACCATCTTGCTCTGTCTTTGTCTCCCTACTTTATTTCCAAGAAACCAGAAGCCTGTGTGTGTGAGGAGCTCGCGAAACCTTACCTCCGATGATTTTTCCACGCCATTGGACCCTTAGAGAGACATTTTAAGGTAAAACTCCAGCATTTAGTTCAAGTAAAAACCTCAAGAAAAATTACTCTTGTGCTTCAGATGAGTTAATTTATAATCCTGTTCTGAAGGACTACAAAGCAGTTACTCATGTGAAGTGTTATAAGACCCATTTCCAAACCACCGCCTCCCTATGAGCAGGGAAATCAAGTCTGGGGCAACCTCCACTGGTTGGGAAGAGCTGGACCCCGGCGGGCGGCTGCGAAACTCTAATCACAGAAACGCAGAATCCAGGTCTTGCTATTCCACTGACCAGCTCTGAGACACGGGGAGAATTTTGCTCAGCAGGGTCATAGTGCTTGCGTTAAGTGACACTCAAAGAATTGTAGCAGTCACATAAAACCTTGAAGCACATCAGCTAGAACAGTAGCAATGAGGACACAAACCCAAAGGTAATTAAAAAAAAAAGAAGAAGGGGGCCGGAGGGTTAGCTCAGTGGTTCCTACGCCTGCCTTGCAAGCGCAAGGTCCTGAGTTCCATCCCCCGTAACCACATATAATGCTGGGCGTGGAGACTCACGCCCACCAACAATCAACACCGCATACTGCAATGCTGGGCGTGGTGGCTCACGCCTGTAATCCCAGCACTCAGGAGGCAGAGACAGGAGGATTGCTGAGTTCGCGGCGACTTGCCTGGGCACCATAGTGAGCTCAGGGCCAGCCTGAACTATAACGCAAGACCCTGTCTCAAAA
>PVIC010020862.1:0-29074 GCA_004025085.1 Thryonomys swinderianus | reverse complement strand
GGAAGGAAGGAAGGAAGGAAGGAAGGAAGGAAGGAAGGAAGGAAGGAAGGAAGGAAGGAAGGAAGGAAGGAAGGAAGGAAGGAAGGGGAAGGAAAGGGAAAGAAGAAAAAGATGTCTGCCTTATAGCAGTCAGTGACATTTTCAAAAGGATGTGACAATGTCTTGAAAATAGTCTTAGATGAACAGAGTAGCCAAAACATCAAGGAAAGTAAACAATCTCCTTCAACCAACTCCAATACACCAGGCCCTGCCCTAGAGTCCAGCAATTCCAAGAAGCAGGAAGAGAAGCAAAGAAAGATCCATGTAACAAAAGAATAAAAAGTGTGTGAAAGCTGGGAAAACAGCTTCAGAAGAAAGCTACAAAATGGCAACACACATAGGCTAAAGGCACATGAGAAAAATTAGACTGAAGACACAAAAATGTCCCTTAAAGTTCGATGTGAGAACTAAAATATAATAGATATTACAAAAACAATATAAAACTACCAGAATAGAAAAGAGGGGAAAACCAAGGTGAAGGGAGTCCTCAGCTCAAAGCTAAGAAACGAACACTTGTTTATAAGAGTAAGGAGTAGCACATTTTAAAAACATGGAAAATGTTAGGAAAAACATGTCATGTCAATTATTACCTTGTTTAAATGCTTAAGAAATGAATATAGTCAAATTACATGTATACCCAGATAAAAATTTCTTACAGGTGGAACTTCCCAAACTGAAGCTTACAAAAACAATGATAGAGAAAAACAAACTGATGAATAAGATGCCAAGTGAAAGCCAACATTCACGTCATACAAATAGTCTCACAAAAATCACTCTTAAAGAGTCAGTTATGACAAGACACCCACCTGATGTCATTTCAACCAGCCAATTCTTGTATGGAATAAATTTAATAAAATTGTCTATTTTTCTATTTCCTATTATGTTATCATATAAAAATAGTGGAAAATATGCATTTTTATCACCCTATATTTAAATAATTGCACTGGTATTATAACTTATGCTCAGATGTCCCTCAAAAACCTCATGTAGTCCCAGATAAGGCTTTATCTGGAATGGGTTGATTCACGGTACAGTGCTAGGCTCAAGAGCACTGGGATTAACAGTTTGAGTGCTTCCCCCTCAAGCAGGATGCATAAGATGAAAGGGGCAGAAAGATTGTTGAGGACCCTCCCTTGCTCCTTTGTTGCCCTGCAACCTTCTGGCCACAATGAACTGTTTCTTTTCTGGAATGTGTCATTCTGCCTTGGAGCATAAAGCAAAAAGGGTCTCCCAAGGGGATTCAAGGTAGAAGGATAGATTACTTTACTCTGCTCTCCACACAGGATTCCCTCCCGTGTTATTGGGAGAAAGACACAATGATATCTACAACCAAGAATCATCTGAATAAAAATACATTGTTAGTTCTTTTACACAGAATCCTCAGGAAGAGGAGACAGAGGTGATAAAGTTGTGCCTTAGCACAAAACATTTTGGCTAGTTTGTCTTGGGGTGCATAATTCCTTCTCTCTTCTAGCTACACACTTCTGTTTAACATACACATTTTATAAATACATCAATACCATAAACACAACCTTGCAGCACATAGATCAGAATATAGTGCCCAGGACACATAACAAATGCAATAAGTTACCTAAAATATACCTTTCATGAGAAAACAGAATATTGATCTCTTCCCGGGCAAAAGAGGAACATGTTGATGAATGAACACCAAAGTCATAAAGTCATTCCCATACGTATACCATGTATAAAAAGACAACCATCATTTAATAAACCCCATATTTATTTTAAAAAATCATCTAACAAAACAACAAAAAACAGACTGTGCCAGGAATGACTCTGAAGCCCACAAATATCCAGTAATAAGATAGGATGGGACAGGAATGACATATGTAGGACATAAAAGGCCTCTGGTGGGCCTTTGAATAACTGTGTTCCTAGCACAATGTCATAGAGGCAAGATAATTGATGTGTGTCAAATTTCTGAAAGCCTAATATGCTGAATATCCTATTTAGGTGCAAGACAGCTAGACCACAATCTATCATTACTATTTTTTTTTTTTGAGACAGGTTCTTGTTTTGTAGTTCAGGCTGGCCGTGAGTTCACTATGTAGCCCAGGATAGCCTTCAACTCATAGCAATCCTCCTGCTTCTGCCTCCCGAGTGCTGGAATTACAGGCATAAACCACCACACCCATCACTGTGGTATGTGGTACCAGGATCAAACTTGGGACCTTGCTCTTGCCAGGCAGATGCCAGAACCACTGAGCTAAATCCCTGGCCCAACCTCTCATTACTATGGACGAAGCAGCACTCTAAGGCTTAATCTATCCCATAATCTTAACTCTTTCTCCCCTTGGTACCCACCACTCAATATGTGACACATAGGTCATGAATCTCCCTTTTTGTAGTGTTGTTTATGGCATGTCTTCTTGAATTCACTTTCCACTCCTTTCATTTCTGTTCATTAAAAGGCTATTTATCTTTCATTTTGGTCTTATAGTCAAAGTACTTTTCTTCTTTCTCCCTTCTCTGTTTCTCTGCCTCTATTTCTCTAAGCCTTCTTCTCACTCCTTTCTTTTCTCTTGCATTATATAGCTCCCCTCTGCCTTAAACGGCTATTGCAGGCCACTGTGTATTACACACAAATCAAACACCATTTCTGATTTCCGAAACTGGCCGTTTACCTCACCATCCCATCACCAATCCCGTTTCCTCTTCTCTCACAGTGTTCCAGTCACACTGGGCTCTGTGCTGTTCTACATTTTCCAGAGACACTCTGGTGTCTGTAACCAACCAAATGAAATGCTCATAGGAAAGGAGGAAGTTAAATCAATTACTAGGTGCTTGGCTTCAAAACAACGAAGTTCTGGATATTTGAGAATATCCTGTTTTCTGACTGTGTTTCCATTCCACACCCATTTGTCTCTTATTAACCTTTGTCTAATTGAGACAACCAAAATTAGGGTTCTGATGCCTCTTAGTCCTATATCACACCTACCTCGCCTTACCCTACTCCCCAAGAAGAGTAATCCATTTTGAGCAGACTTACATGGGGAAGAAAAAATATCTGGGTGTGCAGGCCCTTTAGACAAATCAAAACAAACTCTCCGGCACATCACAGAATACTACAGGCTACTGAGACCAGGGTGACTATGAGAACGGATGTAGGGACGCCACACATCCAAGCAATAGACACACGCAAGCACTTGTTCTGGACTGATGTAAACCTTCCCTGGTATGTCAGTGGACTTCATTCAGAAGGTTGCACTTTGTTTTTATTTAGATATCATTTTTTTTCTCAAAGTAAAAAGTAATTGATAAGGAGTATGCAATGACTTTATTATCATTATAATCAGCTGCACTTCAGCAAGTGCTTGAGATATACTGGATTAATTTGCCTGTGTTATCTTTACTCTGGTGTTTATTACCTTTCTCCTCCCAAAGCATAGCTCTCGAAACTTTGTTTTTATATTAAATCATGTTTTGTGCACGTGTATGATTTTTGTATAGACACTAGATAACCTTTTGGAACACTGAAAGGAGAAAAGAGACAGGGCAAGTAGAGAGGCAGTGACAGAGGCAGGAAGGACTAGTATTCAAACTGCTTTTCCAGACAAAAGATAAATACATTTTCAGTAAGCCACAAATCTTACATGGGACATATTTAAGTGAAAAACATATTCATGATTTCTCTGAATTTCAGATTTAACTAAGAAACCTGTAATTTTATTTGTGAAGCCTGTCAACCCAGGAGAATTTTTATCATCTTCCCCTCTGAAAGCTGCACAGGTTTCGTTTACCTGAGCCACTAACAGATGGAATGTAAACAGCTTTGAGAGTCACAAACAGAATTAAGAGTAATAATGAAAGAAAAAACTACATAGTGGAATAAACTTTTAAATTAAAACAAGATCTATAACTCAAACCTTTGTTGGTGTCTGGTCGGGGATACAGTTTACGCGTTCCAATGCATCTACCACTGGGCATGCAGCAGTATCAGTGGTGGTACTTGCTGTCCCAGGACCTGGGGTCCCAGCTGTTTCAGGACTTGGGGTGCCAGTTGTTTCAGGAGCTGGAGCTATCCCAAAAGCAAAATTAAATGTCACGGGCCCTCAATAACCTTGTAATTTCAACACTTTCAATATATTAACTCCACTGTTGACTGGGCTTCACTCTGATATCCTCCAGTTTATATATTTTCATTTTATAAAACTTCCTCTTGTCCTTGCTGAGTGTTTTTACCTCTATGTATACCAACACTATTTCCTTCTGCTCCCAAGCTCATACTATCATCCTACAGGACAGTACATACAAGAGAAAAAACTCTATCATTAGATTAGAAGTTGATAAAAATGAGAACCAATTTTCCCTTAATTGTAGAGGTCAGCAAACCATGGCCTTCAAGACAAATTAGGTCACAGTCTATTTTTTAAGTGAAGTATTGTTAGAATACAGACACTCATTTTTTATAGTTCTTTTCATAGTTCATTTTTTATAGTTCCCTTTATAGTTCTATAATGCCTTTTCTAGTATAAAGACAACACTAAGCAGCAATGACAGAAACATAGGGCTCACATATATTTACTACCTGTCTTTTCAGGCAAAAGTCTACAAATTTCTGCTCTGGTCCTTGACTTCTGTGCCAGCCCCTGACATACACAGAGCATGTGCACTAAAAGCATCCTAATCTCTGCACCTCAGTTCTGCTTGGTAGTCAACACCCAGTCTGCTGGAAAAGCATATTTCTGAGCAGTGGCACCCTTCTGTATATATAAAGTATCTAAGGACAAAAAATGCAAAGGGAACTCAGTCTAGAAACTGGAAACTAGAACTTATCCTGGAGCTAAAGAAGATTGATTTAATGATCCATAAAGCAAAACAAAACAGAAAGACACTTTAATTGCTTTCTACCATGAGGAAGTAAGTGAGTTTTTCTATAAGACATTCTGCAATGCTCTAGTTAATAATGACATTTAGAGAAAACACTGTGGCTTTTGAATAGTTTTTCTTTCATTGGAGATTCTAATTTACTGGTGGTGGATTAAACACACTGCATTTGCATAATTCCATCTTTAGGATCACAGAATTTTAAAAAGTTGAGCAACCATCAAGATTATCTAATGTAACTTCCTACAAAAAGTATAATTCCTTGCAGTTGGGAATGGGGCAGGAAGGGCAAACCAAGCTTTCCTGTAGCCACAACCTGGCCCTGCACTGCCTGGTTCCCCTAAGAAGCTGCTCCCCCTAGATGAATCAAATAGGAAATCCTGGATAATTCAGCACAATCTAGCCTATCTTTAGGGATATAACAGCTCAATAAACTTTTAATACAATAACTTGGTTATTTTTATTGCAGAAGAACCGAATTAAATCCTAAAATATTTTAATTAAAGCTATTAACTTCTCTTTACAAAAGCAAATCATTCATCATTATTAATATAACTAAAATTATTCAATAAAATTCAACAAACATTCCATGTCAATTTTGGAAATTAATCCAAGGCACTAATTAATTTGGGAAATGAAAGTATCAGAATTTAAACCTATAAGGACTACACTTTTGAGCTGCCATAGTTTTAATTATTTCCCCAATTATGTGCAATTTGCAAAAACACATACACACAAACTCACATCATTGAACAAGAAAATATTGCTTCCTACCTCTATCACTGATGAGAGTCTTATTTTTTTCCTTTCTTTTTTTTTTAACTGAGGATCAAACTCAGTACCTTGCACTTGCAAGGCAGGTGCTAGAACCACTGAGCTAAATCCCTAGCCCTAATAAGGGTTTTGTTCTTACAAGAGTGATACTGATAGAGAGCCCCAGAGTTCTTTGTTACCTGCTGATTCCGCAGGACTTGTGGCTAAAAGAACAATTAGAACAACAGAAACGATGAACAATATAAGCAAAAGAATGCTGAGCACAATCTCCAGTGGAGAAAATTTTTTCAACTTCTTTCTTGCCATCTGTAAAAAAGAGAAGTTTTAGATTTTAATTTTACTAAGCAGTTATTACAAAATTTTAAGAATTTAATGGAAAACTCAAGTGTACAAAGTGAATAATATAATAAATCTCCCTGTTTATGTAATCTCAATTTTTTTTAAAAGAAAATCAACCCACAGCCAATCTCACCTTTGTTTCTACTTAGTTGTATCCCTAATCCTGAATTTCTCTTTAGGAAGATCTCAGGTTCCATAAATTTACTCTAAAAACACTTGAGTATATTTTAAAAGATAAGAAATTTTATAAAAGACAAGTAAAATATGTAAAATATTTTAAAATAATTCCTTATTGTCATATCTAGTCAATTCTGAAATTCATCTTATGTTTGTTCTACTCTTTATGCAAATATGATTTATACAATGTAATTGGTTTATATCTAAATTCTTTTAATCTATGTAATTTATTTTCTATACATTTTCCCCATAATTTAGATTTCGTTAATTGCATTCACACACATGCTAACATGTTTCTCTACTCTTGGAAATTAATTATTAGATCTAGGGTTTTGATTCAATTTATTTATTTATTTCAGTAATAATAGTGCATAGATGGTATGCTGTCTTCCAGCAAAAAGCATAAAATCAATCTGCTTCTTTTTTGTGATATTAACACCCATTGGTATTTCCTTAAGAATTACAAAATAATGATGTCATGATCCTTTCATTAATTGTTTGGTTGAAGTATTTGTATAGTCATAAACTCTCCCTTATCTATTATTTGGTTCACAAAGGAAAGTTGGAATAAATGTTTAACTCTTTACTTACAGGTTTCCAAAATAAGTTTTCTCCCCTGGCATCTTTGCAAAAGGAAAATGACTTGTTGCTTTTATTTCTAAATGTATTCATGAAATGATGAATTAAATTCACATGATCTGTCTTAACCCAGTGATAATGTGTGTTCTCAGATATTCTCATCTTTGTCCAGCAGGAACAAGTTGATCTTGAGAACTACTGGTATAACCCAAAGATGCTTAGATAGTCTTCTTACTTTCTGGCATATCACAATGTTCTAGGTTTATCTTGTACATTATCTGCACCAGATATGAATTATAAATTGTGAAGTGCTCTTGTTCTTTTTGGTGGGACTAGTATTTAGACACCAAAATCTAGACAAGAGCTGATAAAATTTAACTGAAGATATCTTGTGTATCATTTCATACAGTGCTTACTTTTTAAAATTCCTGAAGTGCTTGTGAATTTGCAATTTCAAAGAAAAATGAAAATACAGAGATTTCATACTTAGCTGATAAAATTTAACTGAAGATATCTTGTGTATCATTTCATACAGTGCTTACTTTTTAAAATTCCTGAAGTGCTTGTGAATTTGCAATTTCAAAGAAAAATGAAAATACAGAGATTTCATACTTACCTGTCACTACAGATTGAATATATATGCCCCCCTCAAATTATGTTGGCTCCTGAAACCATGTGATAGTACTAAGAAATGGAGCCTTGGGGGAAGGTTTATGGGGCATTCTGTCCTCATACCACTCAGTCTTTTCATGCAATGTGATATACAGTTAATGCTGTCTTTATTTGTTCTGACATGACATCCCTATCTGTTAAATGCTTTCTGGCCCCACGTGTCAGGTGGCACATTCATTATCCGAGATCTAGGTGGAGAAACTGGTAAGAAGTTCCATGAGCAGCAGCCTTGTTCATTCAAGGCCTGCTTCCTTCACACTCACCACTGCTTCACAAGCTGCCTTGAAAACCACAAAAGAGAACTCAAAAAGAACATATCCCACTTGTCCTTCAACACTCCCAAAGTTTAGAAATTCTGTCTTTTTTTGTATCCTAATTCTCCTTCCCATCACTGTGTCCTCATTCACCTCAGTCCACAGAAGCCTTCCTCAAGACTTCTGTCTAAGGATTAGACAGCAGAAGGATATATAGCTTCTTGTGTATTGATAAGGACGACTGCTGTTTGTCAATGAAATCTTTTCTATCAAAAAGGAAATGGAGCTACCGCCATCTTTTTTCTTTTTACTATAACAAGAATTGGTGTTTTTTCTAAATTAAGTTATCCCAAGTCAGGTATTTCTTAGTTAGATTACCTCTATTACTTCATATTCTTTTACGAGAAATTCTGTAACATTAACCTCACCTATGAAATCCCAGAACAATCAATAATCTTCCATACTTGATAAAATTAAATGAGCTACTAAGGCAAAGAAGTTTTGATCTTATATTCACTGACAAGGACAGGGTTTATCAGAATGCCATTCAAGTACTATCTCTCTTTCTCTTTGATAATAGTTGATAATAGTTTGATAATAATTTGATAATAGTTGTGAGATGAGAGTGTTCTTTAAACTATATTAAATTTTCCCAAGAGTTTATTAACACAAAATGTTAGACACTATTAAGAAACACCTACACATTGATGGTCCCATTATAACCACTATATGCTCTACAGAATCTTGATAGCAACTATTATTATACCCATAACCCAAAATTTCTATTTTAGAAATGTACCCCATAAATGCACTTATACATTTGGAGATTAATGTATATAAAGGTATTTCATTACACAAACCAGTAAAAATAGAGGACAGTACATATCGCAATAAGAAAAGTACTGAGTAAATTGTGTTATTTAAAATCATTTGGTGACCTTTTTTCAAAGTTCACAAATTCTAAGATACTCCAAATTGCTATTTGGCTATTTGTTATGGATACTGCAATACCTTTTTCTTTGACAAGCATATTTCAAAACTAATGATAAATATAGTTGATAATCATTGAGCAAATGTGCTGACTTTTCCCTAATATGTCACATGCCATCCTTATAACAACCTCAAGTACTTTGAGTACTCCCAGCTTCAGATGAGGACACAAAGGTTCAGTCATGTCCTACAATCTGCCTGATGTCATATAACTGATAAGGAGCAAGGCCACTATTGGAGTTTGGACTCTACAGCTAAGGCTTCTATCTAGTGCTCTCTATTCTATGCTCAATGCCCCACAGTATACACTAGCTTAGGCTTTTTGTGAGACTACAGTTTTGTCATGTAGCACCTGGCTCATTGGCCACGTGAGTGGCATACTCATGGAACTAGGCTGAGCCCTTCCATGCATTATTTTATTTAGCCCTCACAACTAATTTAAGAATAGAAGTTATTACTCCCATTTTACAAATAAATTAACTGAGCCTTACTGAAGGTAGGTTGCCCAAGACCCAGACTGCTCTAGAAGCAGAGTTAGGCTTCAATCCAGGCAGACAAAACCCAAACTCTCATGGCTGATACTCTACCACATCCTACTCCGTGATGCAAATTAAAAAATTATATACCCATGAGTAATAACTTTCTGACTTAAGTGGAGGTAGGATAAAAGGAAGAAAATCATTAGGCTAACAGGAAACAAAGGGAAACACAAAGTCTGCAACATTTCTGTCCCTCTAGATCCTGGGGACTGAAAGTGTTCTTTAGGTACTTTAAAAGTAATTCATGTTAAATTTATGGTATGCAGCACTGTTTTAAATTCTCTATGCCATCAAGATGAACAAGGTACTGATATGTCTCATTTCTCAGTTTTATTTACCACTGGTTTATTGGAAGGTAAACAATAAAATCTGTTTGCAGTTTCTTTCTTCATCAGTGTTTCTATTAAGCTTTCACATGTGCTAAACATTCTTCAAGGAGCTTATTAAGCAATCGTGAACAGAACAGATAAAAACCCCTGACCTAGCAGAACTTATGTTCTGGTGAATGAAATACAGAATAACTATAAATAAAATACAGTAGATTAAACCATATGAGGGCTGCAGAGAAAAATGAAGCAGGAAAAAAAGATGAAGAATGTGCAAGTGAGAGTCATGATTTTTTAAAGTCTGGTCAGCAAAAATCTCACCAAAAAAGTGAGAATTACTATATACAAATGATACAAATGCTGTATTTTTTGGTCTTGAATTATATGCTTATCTTAATAATGTTCAAAGCTCATTACAGTAACTTAGGCAAAGTAAAAAGCTGTGAGGAGATGCAAATACTTAAAATAGCTATACAAATTAATTTAGAAAATTAGATAACTGTCCTTTTTTCTGAATTAGAGTCAATGTCTAATTTGTGCATCAAGAACTCAGCTATTATGGGCCAGAGGGTTAGCTCAGTGGTCCCGGCGCCTGCCTTGCAAGCGCAAGGACGTGAGTTCAATCCCCGGTAACCACATATAATGCTGGGCGTGGTGGCTCACGCCTGTCATCCCAGCACTCGGGAGGCAGAGACGGGAGGATTGCTGAGTTCGCGGCGGCTTGCCTGGGCACCATAGTGAGCTCAGGGCCAGCCTGAACTACAAAGTGAGACCCTGTCTCCAAAAAAAAGCAAAAAAAAAAAAAAAAAAAAAAAAGAACTCAGCTATTGCATTATAAATCCTAAAATAACATAAGGCAAGACATCTAGTTGAAAAGACAAGGTTAGTTTTGTGCAGACGAAGAATAACCTGCAAAGAAACCCCCCAGAAACATGGCTATTCCTGAGACACTGAGAAATATTTCCAGGCTAGTCTGAGAATGAGAAGGGAAAAAATTATTACTTTTTCTTTGTTTTTGTTTTTCCAAGTCTGGTCATATCCAAAGTGCAGAGATCTAAGAGTAAGATCTGACCCTACCCAGCTTTGTGACCTCGGGGGAAAAACAAACATTCATTCCCTCTGGGCCTCAGTTTCTCCATATGAATCACAAAAAGATCATCTCTATAAGACAATTATATCCTTCTATGCCCAGGTTGAGAATATACAAAAATTTATCTTTCTCATCAACCTTTATGGCTACCATCTAAGCCAATTATTGGGGGATTGTTTGTTTTTGTGATATTGGCCAACTGACCCAGGGTCCTCACACTGATTGAGCTATATCTCTACATTGTTTATTTATTTACAGATAAGGTCTTGCTGTTTTGGTAAGATGACGAAGCTGAGCTGAAACTTGCTATCCTGTCCCTGCCTCTCAGAGATCTGGAATTACATGTGTACACCACCACACCCAGTTTGAACCAATTTTAAATGGAAAATGTCTTGCTCTGTGTCCACCTACTCAGTATTTCCTATTGCTGAGGGAAGTCTTTGTAAAGTCATTTTATCAGGTCACTGAAATTCATCTGGGAGGAAAATCACTGGCATCATGAGTGAGCTTAGAGTTAGAATACAGGATAGACTGTCCTCCCTCTTTTTTTGGTCCCTGGCAGCACAGCAAACCACAGACCCTTCCCTCTCACCCTCTCCCTGTCCACCTCCACGTGCTCAGCTACATACCTGACACAAGACCAGTAGAGGGTGTGGAGATAGGGCAGTGCTCAGACAGCATCAAAGTGACAGTTCAGACACTGTCTCATGAATCTACTTGGAACCTTTTCCAGTGAGACCCTTGGGATTGATCTTGACCCCTCTTCCTTTCCCTAGTAGGAACTTGCCTTCCTACATTGGTGGCCAGTTAGAAAAGATATGCCCACAAGTCTCATGCTAGACTCTCTTGTCTAGGAGGAAGTCAGTTCTTCCTTAAGTTTTATGAGGGAGGTACCAATAATGACCCACTCTCTTCCCTTCTTTCGCCAGAAACATCCATTCTGTTTCGCATATAACTGCAGCCCAGACACCACATGTTTCCTTCACAATTCCCTTCTGAATTCAATATGAGATCTGCCCTGACCATCACCGCACACCACTCATACATACATTCCAGAAATACACATGTGTACACACACGCACATGCACACACGCACACCCTCAGATTCTTCCTTTAAAAATTCTATATCTGACGAGGAAAAGTACCAAACCCCTAAGAATAGAAACGGATTTCCCAATTTCCTACTACCACTGATACTGTAATGATTGTCCTTTCTCACAGTTCTTAGTTTTTATGATTCCAAGATGTTCATCTTACTACCAAAGTTTAATTCTCTTGTTTCATATCCCCTGCAGCATTTCTAGAATTTCTACCTGCAACCTTACTCCGTGTATTAAATAGTGCCTAACATCTCTCCACACACACACACACACACAGATTTAGCTACCATCAGGCTTATACATCTAGCTGGGAAAAGAGATCCACACACACACATACACATACACAGAGGGGGAAAAGATAAGTAAGTTAATCTTTTCTTATATGTGTTCTAATTTTTTTGGCTTGCTGTTATTTGTTTATGTCTGTAGCAAATCACCAAGAGCACTGTGACTGAAAAAACGATCCCCACACATTTGCACACACACACTGGTAGCCATAAGTGAATATGGAGTTTGCAAACGCACCTCATTGTCTCCTGCAGGTGCTCCTGCTCCTTCCAAAGGACCAATTCATAGTAAGGCAGAGCAATGCAGTCCACAGAAAGTAACCCTAGCCCTGCTAAACTGTTTATGACCTATGGAGACAACGTTAATGATTTCAGATGCAAATATATCACTGCCCAGCTATCCCTTTTGGTTCAAAATTGTGAGTTAATTTGTAATCACAGTCTTCCTCTGAGGAGGACACTCCTAACTCCTTGCCGCAAGAAGTCATTGCCCCAACCCACCAGATCCCTTCAGAATACTGAAGTATTTGATGATGCAGTCAGTGCATCTGGTAAGAGCACACAGGAATGACAATTTATAGACAATAAGAGGAAAAAAGAAAATGAACTGGTGTCCCAGAACTCTGGTCTCTCTTAAAGACCCCTAGTGTCCCAGGAACTCATAAATATTTAGTTGCAGTATGCTAATCTGTGATGAGGAAAATTATTTTTTGTTCTTTTTCTGTGAGAAAAATTGTTTTGAAAATATGTTGTAATATGTTTTCTTATTTTCTTGCCACTATAAAAGGTTCCCTTAAGCTTGTTTATGCTATGGAGATCCTTTGGCACTCTGCTGTCTGCTAATGAAATGCATTTAGAATTGTATTTTTGAATGTATAAGATAAAATAAATAAGGACACAAAGGGAACCAATTACATTAAAATAGCTATTAGGTTATTTTAATTGCAATATGTGCCTCTTTGCATGCTAAAATATACTAGCAAATATAATAACCACTGCACTTTCTGAATAGTTTTAAAAATAAATAATCTTTCAATATTATCTTAAATATAGGATATAAAAGTAATATAACCTCTGTTGACACTAAAGTCACAGGTACAGATAATGCTACTATGGTTTTCAGGCTAATTTTACACTAAAAAAGAAATGCTAAATTTCAATTAGAAGTTATCCAAAAAAAATATACCTAAACACTTCCCCCCTCCTACTTCAGCAAGACATCTGAATTCTATCCAGGACCTCTGGTCCTGCTGTCACTATGTGGACCTTCCTCAACACAGCAAAAACCTCCCCGAATGTGATCCATGAACTGTGGCTGCCAGTCCTCAAAGAAATAAGAACAGAAGTTGAAGATAAATGTTGAAAAGTTTTTATGATGTGTCAGAGAAATTTGACATTCATCAACTCTAATGATTTTTAAACAGAGCTTGCATTCATATATTGCTTGAATTTCTAGTACATTAGTTTTAATTTTACAAAAGTTGCAGTCTGAAACATATTGAGAATTAAAAAGTATAAAAACCTGCTCCTTTACTGTACATAATTTTAAAAGTCCTGCTTAACTATTGCTGTTTCTGGGCTTTTGTTTTTGGATTAGGGACTAGGGACTTTTGTTTTTGTTATGGACTAAGGAAAATTCAGCAAATATCAGTTGGAAAAGAATTAAACAAATGTCATCATCACTTATGGCCATATCATAGTGGACACAGACTTAGACAACCAAAATGGAATCAATTTATATTTCAAAAAGTTCTCTTCTTTGTCTTTATGTTTTCATTTCAATGGATACTAGTGGAAATGTCAGGAATCAGCAAAGACTGACTCCCAGGCTTTGAGAAAACTGGATGTATTTGCCATCATGAAATCAATATACTTAGATGTAGAAGAGGAAAGAAAGACAACTGACTTGCAGAGAGGACTGCTGGGCACCAAGACTTCAGCCTGGGTCACCTTGTTGATATTCATGATCACCCCAACCAGCTTCAGAGCCTCTGTGAGTTAGAACATTTGTTTTGATCCCTTTAAAGATCAGCAAGGACGGCTATCTCATTTGTAAAATAAAGAAACTGAGACCCAGGACTCCTGTGAGGCTTTTGTGAGTGCTCACTAAAACATCCAGAGCCATATTCAAAGCCCAGGCCTTCTTATCAATGTGGGGGGCTTCAGCAAGTAACCCTGTTCCCCTTAATTTAAATCAAGATAAAAATAGTATCTGAATTAAAATATATCATGTACAAATTCTCAATGATGAATGTGATCATAATGTATACTTAAAATGTACCAATAAACTCAATTTTTAGAAAAACACCAAAAAACAGTATCTGTCCAATAAAAATAATGTATATAAAACCTCGATGTTACACAAATACCCAGCCAATGTAAGTTACAATTATTAAGATCATGAGGAACTGCCACAGACCTTGAACTCCAGTCAGAAGTTCCTTCAGTTATGTCAACTTCCCTCTCTTGCCTAGCTCAGAATCCTGAACTAGGTAAAATGTGTTTAAAATGTTTTTCAAACACTTGGTTTCCACAAAACCCCATGCTCATATCCTATGATGTTGACAGATGTCAGTATTTTAAACGTTTAACTTCAAGCCTCTGAGCTCAGAAAGATGATATAGGTCAAACCAAAGTATAAGTACTATAGCCCTACACAGCTTGCTGCTTGGCAACAGGGCTTTCACTAGTACTGGGAACGTCATGGAAACTGTGAACTTAGGAACCATTAAGACTATAAGTATGAGAACAAGCGAGGTGATAACAATGTCTCTACCTCCCCACTCCTCCAACTACCATCCTTAGGAGACCTTCAAGATGCCACATCTAAATCAAGCATTAACCTCTTGAGTTACCTCCTTGTTTCCAGACACAGTAAATACAATAATAACCTTATTGCTATAATAATTCAACATGCAGTTTCTTCCACGACCCCATAGCTGAGAGAGCGTAAAAAGTAATCAGATGTGATACAGAAAGAGATGACAGCATCACCAATGCTATAAAAGGAGAAAACACACCTAAGGAGCAACAGGGGATAAACCAAAGTCAGAATGAGAAAGAAAGGAGAAAAGGAAAGACATTTTGGACTAAAGGAATAGTGCCAGGAGTGTTTCAGAGACTTCAGCAAACAGTTATACTTTGGGAGAAAGTTTGGGATAATCAAAGATGCTGTGGGAAAATTATGCTTCCATGGTGCAGAAGTTCTAGCAACTTGGCAAGATTTCTTTAAGCAACAAGGAACCATTCCAGGTCAGAAACTGCCCAGTAAGCATGAGCTGCATTCTTGAGCTTTCTGCTTAGGATTCAAACACTGGGTCATTTACCATTTTCAGCGTGTAGTTCAGAAAAATGTTACTTCTTCCCATGCCTCCAAGAAGACCAAGAATCTAATGACATGGAACTTGGTAAGCTGCACGAGGTGCATGTCCATGGCAGTGATGTTGTGCAGTTATGAGAGAGAAAGAAAAAAACGCATATAAATCTTTAGCACACAGTAAGCACTCCACAAATGTTATCGTGGTTAATCTGATATTCCACCTTTCCTGGGATACTAATGTAACAGTACACATCAGAATACATTATTTTGTTTTATGGTTGTGCATTTTGCTAAGTGCTAAGTGGAGTCTTAGCCCTCCATCAGGTCACTGGTAGTTGAGTTTCCTCAAACTCTTCTTCAAAGCCAGAACCACTGAGGAGCCCATTCTGACCACTGAGCTCAGAGACACGGAAGAATCCCAGTGTGTATTCTTTATCCTCTTTCCATTGAACACAAGTTCATGGATCCTTTCCTTCCAGAATACAGTCCTTTTAAAAAGAAATATTCTCATTTTTCTGAATTTTGGCAGATATAGACTATGATTAGGTCAAGTGTCCCTAAAAGCACCCTTTTATTCTGAAACTGCTGAATATAATAATTAGATAAAAGATGGATAATTCTAGAGAGTATTTCCATGTTAAATTAAGGATGCCCAGCCACCAATATAGTATCAAAAAAAGCAAGAGACTTGAAATGAAACTGGCCTGAGCCGGCATATTAGATCCTCTCCTTTTTGCAGCACCGCTTCAGCAATAAAAATTTCCAAAGCTTAGTTGTGTTATCTGTAAATTAAGGATTATAAATGTGTACTCATAATGTCATTTTGAACCTAACCTGATAAAATAAATATTAACATGTAATGTTAAGCTTCCCAGCCCCTCCCTAATTTATCATTTCTGAAAGTAAAAGGTTATCAACATCAGTATCACTAGCTTAAGTAGTGTTAAGAAATGTTCTCCAAGTTTATCAAGCCCTGAGAACCGCCTCATGGAACTGGCCCAGGAGGAAGTGGTCTCTGCCTTCAGGGACCATTAGGACAGACCAGTGGTGAACAATTAGTGCCCCACCCCATGAACAGCTTCGATGGGCTACTGGAGGAAAACCAAACCTATGTTTTGCCCCTCCTCTCTCTTTCTGTGTCTCTCTGTGTGTCTCCCTCTCCTTCCCTCCCCTTCCTTCTTCCTCCCTGCCCTTCCTCTCTCCCTCTCTCTCTTACACACATTCAACATCCCAGTACACAGTACATATTTGATTACATGAATATGCTCTAATATCAAAATGAATGATGTCTCACAACATCCACAGCCCACAAACTTAAGGGTGTACCTCTTCCTTTTATTTCGGCCAAGTGACTTTCCTTCTTTTGTGCCACATATGAGCCTTTCACATCCCAGGACACCTCAAAAGGGAGAAAAGAAGTTCATCGGAGCAGGTACAATTTCTCTTCCCAGAAATGTTCTGAGGAAGGTCAGACTAGAAACTATACAGTCAGGGCATTGCAGCACTTCCTTCTTTTGTGAAATACCTACTGTTCAGCAGTTTTACACCATCTTTCATCTTCTCCCACCTCTAGCCACACAGCAGGAGCACGTGCACACAGATGTGACTCCAAGGAGACAGTTCTTGGGAATAATACATTAGCTGGTATTCACGTGCTTGCAATAAAATTTTATACATCTGTATGACACTGCCCCTTCCAGAACACTTTGATCAGCATTATCTCCTTTATAACAATCCTATGAAATAGAACAGGCATTTTTATTTCCTTCCTGTATATGAGAAAACAGAAACTAAGAAAAATTACCTTCTAAAGGTAACTCAAGTAGTAGCAAACTGAGCTCATACTAATTTAATTTCAATCTAGTAATCCAGTTTTTACACAGTTTGAAGTCAGTTAATCTAGAAAATTGCTTTTTAAACTAAAAAGTTTATTCATTTAATAAATGAAAAATTCCCTTGCCATCAAATCTTCAAAGTGAAAACTCTCAAATCCTACTTGTCATGGAATTATACCTTGCCCACTTAGAGACGATATTCCCAAGGGTGGAAAGCTTATAGAGAGACTCCCATAACTTCTTCAGTGGCCCTTTCCCAGCCCCAAGTTGACACTGTTAGGGCACTCCTGCACGGGCAGCTCAAAATAACCCCACTCTCCAACCACAGCTCTGGGAAGCAGCCGTGGACAGAGAATCCCACCTCACCAACTGGATTCTCCTTCTCAGATATTTGGATCTAAGACTCAGGACCTGAATTATAATGCACTGAGCACTAGATCTGTGGGATAAGTGCTTTGAGAGACAGAAATTACAGTTTTAATAATAAATACTTTTTTGCCAAAAAAAAAAAAGAGAGAATGGAATAGACATAGAGAGAGGAACAAAAATAGTAAACCACTCAAACCGGCTATGTAACCTTCTCCTAAAAGGGTTCATGTGGTGGAGCCCTGGTCCCTAGTATGTAGGAAGCTGTGGGACCTTTAAACATACAGTGGTGAATGATCACTCAAAGCTTTGTCTTTGAAAGGAATTAACAGAGCTCTTGTGGGAGCCTGGGTTGTACTTGTGAGGAGACTATTAAGAAAGAGCAAGACTGAGCCGGAGGTTTAGCTCAGTGGTTCCGGTGCCTGCCTCACAAGCACAAGGTCCTGAGTTCAATCCCCGATAACCACATACAATGCTGGGTGTGGAGACTCACACCCACCAGCAATCAATATTGCATACCACAGTGCCAGGCATGGTGGCTCACACCTGTAATCCTAGCACTCGGGAGGCAGAGACAGGAGGACTGCTGAGTTCGAGGCTTGCCTAGGCTACATAGTGAGCTCAGAGCCAGCCTGAACTACAAAGCGAGACCCTGTCTCAAAAAATAAATAAATAAATAAAAAATAAAAGAAAGAGTAAGACTTGGGGCTGGAGATTTAGTTCAGCTCCTACATGTATACTTGCTTCTGGTCTCACACTTCCAGAGAAAAATGTCAAAAAATTAAAAGTCCTGAATTCACTGCCAATGACTTATGGCCCATACATGGATTGTACTGTTTTTGCCCTTTCCCCAGGCTCAGCCCTCCTAGACCCACATACCTCTCCTTCCTATTCTGTTCTCTTAGAATCACCATGTCCATGATGTCTCCATCAGGGCTCAGCTTCAATCTGAAGTTTGAAGTAAGAGCCTGTGCCACACAGAGGTTACTGACCTTTTTATGTCACATTCTGCTAGAGAGAAACAGAGCTTGGTTATGATCCAAAGTCTTACAGCTCTATCAGCTTTACTGCAAATACATTCCCCTTTGGCTCATGTTTGTAGACAAAATTAAACTTCTAAAGAGATGCAGAATTCCCTCTGAAGGAATCTCTACCTATAGATCCTGTTAAGGAAAATTATCTTATTTATCCTTCTAATAACAAGTTTCCATTTTGGAATAAAATTCACTAGAATAGGGATGGACATCTAAACCAACCAAAGCCATACCTTAAAATTGCCAGCAACTTATAAAGTATCTTGCTGCTTGACAATTTGACCATGCAGCTACTCTTAAGTGTAAAACATAAAGATAATTACTAGCAGTGTTTAAATAATTATGAAATTAAAATGAAAACAGAAAAAGAAATGAGGTGGGTGAGTGAATTCTTAACCTTGCCTCTCTATATTAATATGGCTCGGCCCACATCCCTGATTAACTACATGTGAACAAAACCACTATGCCTTAAAATGCAGGAAGTGGAGACATCCTTTCTTGTGCTTCCTCTATTGCACTGCCTATTTTCTTCCCCATGATGGTGAGGAAACCTGGCACGAAGTAGGCTGACCTTTTCTGAATCCACTTCTTGGTTTCACATGCTTAGATGGGCAATTAGATGCTGGGCTTTTCTTGAAGGCAAGCTATCTTTGCTTTCTCTCCTTCTCCAAACATCTGGGTAAGTAAGATTTCTCTCTCCCCCTCTCCTTCTTCTCCCTCTCCTGCTCTCCACTCTTGAGAATATTAGGTCCAAGGTACAGATTTTATACTAGATCAGTGTAATAGTAGGTATGTAGCCTGCCATGTAAGAAAGTGTAATCATGTTCAGCTTCAGGAATACTGAGCACTGTGGCCCAAGAACATGAAGAGTTTCCCTTGGTCACACAGTGAGAAAACTGAAAGAGAGTAGTTATTAGTATGGTTTCAGCTATTCAAGGATTTCAGAATGAGGACTTTGAGATTTTCTTGGCTTTTCCTTCATGGTTGAAATTCCACTATAACAAGCAAGTGTAAGTCCAGGAAGAAAGGCAGAGGGCTTTCTAAAAATTCCATTCAATTCCTTCTCCTTGTATCTCAGTGACCACTCATATCTGAAAGATGCTATAAGCAGTTTATTTTCAGATGGGAATATTGATATATCCAATAACATGGTGATTGTTGGTAATGAAGAGGAGAGAATTGATATCCCACAAGGAGCTGGCAGGTTAGGAGTTGTGGACTCTGCTGCCTAGGTCTCCTGCATGCTCCAACCCAACTTGTAGCAGATCTCTGCTTTGAGAGTTTACGGCTCAGCACTTGATTTTAAGAAAGTGATATCTACATCATACCCCACCCTTCACTGCTGGTCTTCTCATGTTACACCTAACTGACAGAGCTGGATTTGGATACACCTGGAGATCTGTGCTACATACCCGCGGAAAAGCAGCAAAATCCTTCCATTTCTAACGAAAGTCTGAATCCTTTTATGGTGGAGCATTCAAGTGAATGGCAACTAACTCCTACTGCTAAGAAGACAGTATAGATCCTAAGAAAGTACCAGTGTGTCCAGAGGTTCCAGTTTCTGTGAGATGAGATGTGATGATTGATGAGATCCTAGAAAATCTTTTTTCCTTTATATCCCAGTGGTTTTCCAATGTAAATGTGCAATAGTATCAGCTGAATCATTTGCTAAAACAGACTGTCTCTATCTTCACAGGTTTTGACTCAGTAAGTTAAAGTGGGGCTCAAAACTTTACACTTCTGCCAATTCCCCTGGTAAATCTGATCCCCCTGAAATGGGGCACAGTATGCTTTGACAACTGCTGGTGTAGCACAGAATAAACTGCTGTCGCTGGTAATCATGTGAATTAGTCTGTCCTTCTTCCAGCCAACAGAGCCTGCCAAGTGCCCCAGAACTTTCCTGCACTTTGTTGGCTGCAGTTCGGCCACCCAATCCATGTTCACTAGTTCAGCTACCCAGTCCATGTTCACTGCTGAACTCTTCTCTTAGGGTGAGTGCTCTCCTGAAGGCTACACAATAGGTTATGAAACAAACCAGCCTTTGATCTTCAGTATTAAAAGCATGTTTAAATGTCGAGTGAATTCTCCTAGAGTCAAGCAGGGCCCATATTCTATATCCACACCCATAAGACAACAAAATTGGTCAGATAATTACCTTGAATTCTTACTGAATGTAAATAAAGGAAAAATGCTAATTATGTATCATTTATAATGAGTAACAAAGAAACAATAGCATATACTCCCAGCTTTTAAAGAACTCAATAAAATTAAAGATAAAAATATGCAAATGAACGCATATTTTTTAAAAATGGTAAGTGCTACAATGGGAATGGTGCTACTCAGCATTAGTCCTAGTGATCCTCTAGCAAAATTTTTACTTCCTGTTTTCATAACCTTCCACTCTGCTATCCCAGAAGTCTTAGTTCATGAAGGGCGAATGTGTTTCTACCAGGACACACAACAATGAGACCACTGAACTGTTAGTTAGATGCTCTTCTGGCCACTAAGTCAACAGGGAATTGCAATGTTTGCAGGATTGATCTAGAACAGAATAATTTAATCCAGGCAGGACAATAAATGTCACAGACCCTTCAGAAGTGAAAATGTAGGTCACCCCAACAAGTAAAAAACCAAGAAGATAAAATGCTATGTCAGTCAGAGGCTGCGTGGTCTGAAAAGTTGAAGAAGCCAGAGTCTGGCAATGGCTGCAGCAAAAGACTTATGAAACTCAAGCATTATTAAGTATTATAAGTGTGAGTAAACTTCCTCCTCCTTCCCCTCTTCATTCCCTCGGGACTGCAAAACTACTGAACAGTGTCATCCACAATCAGGACAGCTCTTCCTCCCTCCCTAGTTTACTGGCTTGCATGTCAGTCATCTCTGGAAAGACATGCCAGAGACACATCCAGAAACATGCTTTTCTAATTCAAGCTGATAATCAGGATTAACTGTCACATGAACATAGTATAACAAAAGCCTATAGGGGAGGGAATCAAGGAAGACCTCATCCCACATCTTCCTGGAGAAATTCTGAGGAACTTCCCTTTATTCTGCAGGACCCTCATGTACCAAGAGCTGTGTTAACATACTGGATGGCTAGACATGTTCTTTCAATAAGCCGAACAAGAATCTCCCCATTTCATTTCCTGACCAAAATATTAGATATAAACTTAGCCAGACCCACTCTTAAACCTGGGATGCGCTAATAGCCTCTCCTCTCCACAACACTGAAGTAGTTCACAAGAACTCACTGCCACACTCGCACACACCCAAAACATTTTCAAATAGGCCTCAAATTTGGAAGAGTATCACTAGGTATATTACCAGTGCAAGGATATCCCCTCCACACTACACCTGACATTGCCAGTCAAACTTAGAAAAAAGTACAAAACATGAAATCGGGGTCTATGGGGTTAGATTTAGCTCTTCACTCAGTAGTTTTTTCACTTTAGCTCAGATATTTAACTATTTAACCTTCCCACAACTCCACTTTCATGTTAATAAGATGCATATATCATATAGTCTTCATGGGGTATTACAGGATAAGGTATGGTAGGTATTCAGGATAAGGTATGGTAGGTATTCAGCCTAACATATTTCATTAAATGGAATCTGTTTAGTTATTTTATTTTCATTGCTAAGACAAAATACCCAACACTCGACATTAAAAGAGAAGGGTTGATATGGCTTACAGTTTGTAGAGGTTTCAGCCCATAATCAGTTGGCTCCAAGGCTGGGATAGCAAACAAACATCACAGAGAAGAAACAATATGGCACTCACGATGCAGCAAAGGTAACAATAGAACTTTAACAGTGTCCCCATGCCACTTCTATTTCATTCACACTGCTGATGGCAGGTAGCACTCACACTCTTAACCCTAGTGCCCTTGACCCTACCGCTGATTGCATCATGGCTCAATTCCAGCTTCACACATACTCTAGATCAAGCCTACAAACACATGAGACTTTGGAGAACATCTAAACCCAAACCATAACAGAGTCTAAAATTTTAGTTGTATAAAATACTGGGCTAAATTACTACTGGATTAAATAAAATGGCTAAGATGAGCATACACCAGGAGCAGTCCAGGAATTCTTGACCTCATAACAGTTGGAAAGATCAGGTGGAAGCCTAATACTGTCAAAAGGACTCACCACAGACTAGCTTGAACTTCCTGGAAAATGGTAGTGATTACAGGCTTCAGTTTGTAAGAGTCCATTTCTTCTTCCCATTATCTGGAGAGATTAAAGAGAGGGACTTAGCCTTGGCCCTTGAGCTTCTTAGAGGGTGTTAAACCTTTCCCATAGGTCTTTCAAGAGCCTCCACGTGGCTAACTCTAGGATAGAAAGAATAGAAACTGACCCCTCCCCATTTAGGAATGCACATCAGGGAGAGTCAGTCATCAGTCACTTTAGGTTGTAATTCACACCAAAGCTAACGATGTCCTCACTTTGTCAAAAGTTTATGGGTGCAAGGACTTGCCGCAAAGATGTCTCCATCTGTTGTACAATACAACTTACTGATACTTGAATTCTCAGTCTTAACACGACTTCTAAAAAGATTCTCTAGACAATTTCCCTTCCTTTTTCATCTTGAGCTGTATGATTTCTGTGTTCTTTCAGTTCCTCTAATGCCTGTTTGTTTGGCAGGGTGTCTTTAGTATTATTCATTACAACACAGACAATATATTTTATTTTAATAAATATATTTTAATGTATCCACCTATCCAGTTATTGGACACAGTAACCAAGTTATCCTAATGGAATGAGATTTTCTACTACTTATAATCAGATCCTTCTGTCAGGAGAACAACTTTAGAAAGAAGTCACTCCAAAGACTCCAATTTTCACAGCCAAAAGTAAATGGCAGCAAGTCTAAACAAAAATTTATGTAGTTTACAGAATGCTTGGAATTTTCTTACTTACAAAATTATAATGCATGGAATTTTTATTATGTCTGATGAAATAGTTTTTGTTTTTTCACTTGTCCTATCAATATTTTACTCAACATTACTCTCCTTGGGATCTGAGTGAGGTAACTTCCCAAAAAACAACCAACTTCTAAAAATCACCCACACGGGGTATTATTTATAAGATCCCAAACACTATGTGCACATAACTCAATAGAAAGGGATGTCACTAAGGGTTTGTGTTACTTGTCTCTGAAAAAGCCTATGATTACCTGAAAGATTATGATAAAATTTTATGCTCAAAAATCAATATACATCAAGGATTTCACTGATTCTTCATACAAAGGGTTATAACTCTGGTCGTAAATGGTTGTAACTCTGTTGTTATTTATCTCTGCACATGCAGTGAAACAAGTGGTTTCCACCTGGAACTTTTAAGAACACAAACACCTTTCTGATGCATGTTTTGCACAATACTGCCACCTGGTGTGAAGAAAAGCAAAGCATCAGCTTCAAATGAAAAGTACGGAGCTCAGTCTCAGGGATTGGCATTTTATACGGATGAGTTACTCAAATGAGATAGTTACAATAAATTTAATATACTTGCAATGCTCTATGATTATATATGATTAAAAGCTCTACGAAAAATCTATATTTACAGTTCAGAATAAAGCAAAATGAGTGAGAATTGTTAATAAGCAATAACTTGTATCATTATTTATAAGTAAAATAAGGAGGTTTAGTCAAAAAGAAACATGAGAATGACAAAATATCCACAGCAAAAATCAGAGCATCCCAGGTAACTCTGGCACTCCAGATTATTTTAAATGAATGATAAAAGATGAAGGACACATACCAGAGGACAATGACAGTAACAACTAGTTTTTATTGGCTGGACATCACACCATAGTCACCCCTCCAGGCACGTGTGTCATTACAGGTAAAGCTTGCTACACTCTGAGGTATGTGTCACGTGCTTCGGTTCCATTTCAAATGAATAATAGGAAGAGTACAATTATTTCCATGTATCAGAAAAAAGAAAAATGTCAGACCAGAGTTAGCTCAAGGGTTTCTGGTCAGGAGCCCACACTCTCAACACACAGCCTCACAAGGTCCACAAGCAGAAGCTATGAAGAGTCAGTAAGAAGGGAGCAGAAAGACACCAGCCTAAGCAAGTGCATGAATAAGGGTTGGAAACATGGAGAAAATATTCTCAGAAAACAGATATTCCCAGACAAAGTCACTCAACTTCTTTTCTTTCATTTTCATTAATCTCATGAAATGAATGAGTCAGTGCAGAACGAAAGGCAATCATAAAAGAAGTAGAGAAGCTAAAGCCTTTTTAGGGTATAAAAGGGGCACAAGATAGGAGAAATTTTAGAAAACAACATCAAATCTCCAAATATCAGCTCTCCCATTTCTACTGAGTAACTAGACTTAATCTTTATAGAGCTTACAAGTGTAATCATGAAATCTATCCACATTTTCAGAAACCAAGGAGAATTAAAAATGCTGAAAAGAAAATAAATTAAATTAAATTTTAAAAAATAAAAGCCAGGCGTGGTGGCTCATGCCTGTAATCCCAGCACTCGGGAGGCAGAGACAGGAGGATTGCTGAGTTCAAAGCTTGCCTAGACTACATAGTGAGCTCAGAGCCAGCTTGAACTACAAAGTGAGACCCTGTCTCAAAAAAAAAAAAATGCTGAAAAGCCAGAGGTTAGTAAATATTTGGAAATGCATTAAAGGTAAGACACATGGACTTCAAAAATATAACCATGTATTTAGAACACAACCCCTAAAATAGAAGAATAAAGATATATCATATACAGGTACAAATTCTCAGTGATGAATGTAATCATAATGTATTCCTAACTTGTACCAATAAACCCAATAAAGATAAAACAGTACACAACTCCTGGAGTGTTAAAAATACATAATCTATGGAAGTTGCATTCATTCAAAACTATACTGAATGCTCTCATGAATATTACATTTTAAGTGGAAAGATGGGTATAAGCATTAAGTAATCAAATATATTCAGGAATATAAAACAAATTAAGTATTATAGAAAGTAACGTGATAGGGATACCATGTATAGGATGGTCAGACATTTCTTCAAAAGATGATTCTTTGAGAAGAAAGCAAGATAAAGGACTATTCAGGTTGTAGAACATGATAGTGGCTGGAAGATGCCTGGTGAGTTCACAGAGAAGAGGGGTTCTGTATGGCTGACAGGGAGAGATGGAGAAAGCACGTATCATAGACAACATTTGAAAAGGAACCAGGGAAGGAGATTTGATCCCTCAGGTCTCCAGCACAGTAACAAATGTCTTGCACTTTTCCCCATCTGACTCTGGTAAGCACTGAGCAGTACAGAAGTGTTACAAGGAATGCAAATGGGAAGAGACACCATTCCAAACCTTATTTAACCACACACATCTGCTTTGCCTGCTGTCAGTTTCCTTGAAAATCTCTCTTCCACCCCACCACAGATCCAGATGGACATGCAAAACCGGACCCTGTCTGGTTGGAAAACTGAGACTTACCTTGTTTGCATTTCTAACACTACATGGTGAGCCTCTGTGGAGGCTGTTGTACAATGTCTGCATTTATTAAAAGTGTCCGCATCATCTCTGAGGTACAGCCATCAGCCTTCCACCCTTGTGATGAGACATCACGTGTTCCCTAGAGACACCCTAAACCAACAGCATCCCCCTTAGTTTCTCATCAAAGCTTTCGTATACCCACTTTGCACCAGAGCAAAAGCAGGAGCCAGATGCTTTGTAAAGGAAAGGTCCTGGTTCAGAACAGCAGTCTTAAGTAGATCAGTCATTTAGAGAACAGGGGTCATGTGGTCTCTGACTCCCAGCTTAACTGTGTCCTATGAGGCCAAGGTTGCGTTTCTATTCCTTTCAGTGCTCGAGTTCACAGTGGGGATCCTGACCAATGCGCTCATTTTCTTGGTGAATTTCTGGGATGTGGTAAAGAGGCAGTCCTTGAACAACTCTGACCTCGTGCTGCTGTGTCTCAGCATCACGCGGCTTTTCCTGCATGGACTGTTATTTCTGGATGCCATCTACCTCATCTACTTCCAGCAGATGAAAGATCCCCTGAGCCACAACTACCAAGCCATCATCATGCTCTGGATGATTGCAAACCAAATCAGCCTCTGGCTTGCTACCTGCCTCAGCCTCCTCTACTGCGCCAAGATTGTTCGTTTCTCTCACACCTTCCTGCTCTGTTTGGCAAGCTGGATCTCTAGGAAGCTCCCCCAGATGCTCCTGGGTACTATTATTTTCTCTTGCATTTGCACTGTGTTTTGTTTGTGGGACTTCTGCAGCAGGTCTCGCTTCACATTCACAGCTGTGTTATCCAGGAACAATACCGAATTCAATATACAAATTACACAACTCCATTTCTTTTATTCATTTCTCTTCTGCAATGTGGGGTCTATCCCCCCTTTCTTATTTTTTCTAGTTTCTTCTGGATTGCTTATTTTCTCCCTGGGAAATCACATGAGGACAATGAGGGCCCAAGCCAGAGACTACTCTTGTGATGCCAGCCTGGAGGCCCACATCAAAGCCCTCATAGGGCTGGTCTCTTTCCTCTTTCTCCATGTGGTGTCATTCTGTGCTGCCCTCATCTCAGTGCCCCTACTGATACTGTGGCACAACAAGGTCGGGGTGATGGTCTGCATCGGGATGATGGCGGCCTGCCCCTCTGGACATGCAGTCATCCTGATCTCAGGCAATGCCAAGCTGCGGAAGGCAGTGAAGATGACTCTACTCTGGGTTCAGAGAAGCCTAAAGGTAAGGACAGCCAGGCAGATCCCAGGACTGAGTGGACATGAACCAGGCTCTTCATGAATATGTCTCCAGCTGCTCAGGAATATGCCTGTGATTCTTTATAAAGCCTCCTCATCTCTGTAAACCATCTCTAGAAGTCCCTCTGCTTTACATCAATGGACTCATTCACAGAAGAATAGAATAACTTAGGGGGTGGGCAATTAGTCCAGTGGTTCCAGTGCCTGCCTCACAAGTGCAAGGTTGAAAGTTTGATCCCTAGTACAAAAAATAAAATAAAATAACTAAAGCTGCTAAGTAACCTAGACCTTGGTTGTCTTGGATGGCTTCTTTTATTTATTTACTTATAGACACTTATGTTTTCACCATACCTTGTCATAGCTTGATAGCTCATTTCTTTGTGTGCTAGACAATATCCCATTGTCTGAGTGTACACACTTCATTTATCCACTCACCTCCCAAAGGGTTTGCTGCTTCCAAGGCTTGGCAATTATGAATAAAGATGCTGCAAACATTTATATGCAGATTTTTCAGGGGAAATGAATTTTCAACTCATTTGGGTAATTTCTGAGGAAATCAAACGCTCAACTATATAGTTGAAGTATGTTTAATTTTCGAACAATCCACCCAACTGTCCTCCAAGGTGGGGGTACCATTTTGCATTCCCACCATCAGTTTCTGAGAATTCCTATTACTCCACCTGCTTGCACTTGGTGCATTTAGTGCACTCAGAGTTCTGGACTTTGGCCATTCTGATAGGAGGGTGGTGGTACCTGGCTGTTTACTCTGCATTTTCCTGATGACATAGGGTGTAGGGCACCTTTTTGATGATTACTGGAATCACTTTAACATTGTGTTTTCCTGACTCATGCATAATACTATAAGAAACACAACTTATTTATCAACACAAAATTGATAAAAAGTTATGCTGAGTAACTTATACAACTTAAAGAAACTGTAAAGAAACTATTTGTTTGCTCACACTTCTACACCAAGTTGTCTTTTTAATTTTTAGGATTTATAGGTGTGCTTATGTGTGTATATATGTACCTTTATTTATATAACTCATAACTCCATTTTATACTATTTTATCCTTTATTTGTTGATCTGTAGGAGTTGTGTGTGTATATATTTATATATCTGTATGGAACAAAATATATACATAAGTTCTGATGACAATTATTTTTTATTATATATAAAATATTTTACCCAGACTGTAGTTTTTCTTTTCATTTTCTTAATACTATGTTGATGAGCTGGAATCCTGAATGTTAATAAAGTCAAATTTATCATTTTTAGATTTAATGTTTGTGCTATGTCCCATCTAAGAAATATATACCTGCTATCAGAATGCAAAGTCTATGATTTCCTGTAAAATTTTAAGTTGTCATTGTTATGTTTGCACCTGTAATTCATCTTAACTTATGTAGGTTGAAATTTATTTTTCATTATGTTTATCCAGGTAGCCCAGTATCATTTATTAAAAATTTTCATTTCCGGGCCGGAGGGTTAGCTCAGTGGTTCCGGCGCCTGCCTCTAAAGCGCAAGGTCCTGAGTTTGATCCCCGGTAACCACATACAGTGCTGGGCGTGGAGACACGCCCACCAACAATCAACACCGCATACCACAATGCCGGACATGATGGCTCACGCCTGTAATCCCAGCACTCGGGAGGCAGAGACAGGAGGATTGCTGAGTTCGCGGCGGCTTGCCTGGGCACCATAGTGAGCTCAGGGCCAGCCTGAACTACAAAGTGAGACCCTGTCTCAAAAAGCAAAAAAAAAAAAAAAAAA
>PVIC010020861.1:0-29074 GCA_004025085.1 Thryonomys swinderianus | reverse complement strand
AATTTCTGAATCTTCTCTTTGGCATGAACACCTGCAGATGCAAATGAGTTCTAGAAAGTAGGACAGCTTTTATAGAGTGGAATATTTCTATAGGAAACTTGGTGTGGGAATATGATGAGGGGAAGGAATAAATATGATACAGAAAGAAAATAAAAGAACATGTATAAGGGTGGAGGAGGGGGGAGTGGGTAGGGATATGGGTAAAAATGAGAATTAACTTGTGGCATATACTGGTACAAATTTCCCAATGTTATACGTGATTTTGAGATGTATATAAATTGTACCAATAAAGAATTCAATTAAAAAAGATTTAGCTATCACAGACTGAGCTGCTATGAACATGGGTGCACATGTGTCATCATGATATGATGCTTGTAATTCTTTTGTGTATATTCCTACCAGGGGAATAGCAGGGTCAAATGGGCCCTCTAATCCTAGTTTTCTTAGGAATCTCCACACTGACCTCCATAAAGGTGGTACCAGTCTACACTCCCACCAACAGTGGAGAATAGTTCCTTTTTATCTGCAGCATTTATTGCTGGCTAATTTCGAGATAGCAGCCATTCTTTGTGGAGTGAGATGAAATCTTAGTGTTTTTCTTTTTTAATCTGCATTTCTTGAATGACAGGCAATGTTAAGCATTTCTTCATATTCTTCTTGGCAACTTTTACTTCTTCCTCTTCAAAGTGTCTGTTCACTTCAGCTATCCACTTTTGAATCAGGACTTTATATTTGGGGGGACTGAATCAACAGGTCCAAGCCATGGACAGCTTGCTGTCATTTTAAAATGGACATTTTAAAAATAGCTGCTCTGGATCTAAGTCCCTCAGTGCTTCAGACCTGGACATGATACTCTGCTTGTTGGGTCATTCATTTATTTTTTTAATGACATCTCTGAATTATGTATTACGAGTCCATTTCCATGTACTGTGCAACCTGAGCTGCATCATCTCAATTTTTTTTTTTTTGTAGTTTTTCTCTCTGAGCCTGACTATTTGAAAGTTTCCTCAGGTCAGCTAGTATTGATCTAAGGTTATATTTTAAGCTCCTTAGTGAGTTACATTTTGCTCTTTACACTTTTACCAGAATTTGTTGCAGGCAGCTTTGACAATGTAAGGAGCTATTTTTTTCCACTTTCACAGAGGGAACATGAACTTAAACTTTCTTCTCTGATCATCCTTGAGAATATATAGCCTCTGCCACAGAGTCTCCTGGTGTGCTAAGGATGTAAGAAATTATATTTTAAGACTTGCTTTTTAAAACTTACCCCTAGCAGAGTAGCTTATCTTCAGTCTATGGTTGGCAGAGATTTTGAGTGTATCTCTGGTGCCACTGAAAAGACATCCTTTGTCTCATGAGAATGTTTTTTCATATGCCTCTATTTTCTGATTATTCCTTTAGTGATTACAAGTTATCACTTACTCTGATTGGTTGTAAATCTTTTAAGTATTTCCAATAAAAGGTTAATAACAAGATATTATAGAAATAATTATATGGAATACTACTCATATAATATTATCTAACAGAATAATGTTTTATTTTAAATGACAAAAATTGATACTGTCACATATATTTCTTGCAAAAATTTAAATACTGATTAAAATAAGTCTATTAGGGCCACATCTAAAATAAATACTATTAATATTCTGCTTGTTACTAGATAATACTTTATTAAAAATTCAGTATTTGAATATAGATGTTCATCATTTGTATTCATATCTTAAAGCTTTCTACATGAGTGCAAACCATGAAAGTTCATAAACTATTTTATGCTTAATTTTCAAATTATCAAAACTATGCTTTCATGAGATATTACATACTATTTAATTATATAAATCAAGATTAGTATTATCTTTGATAACTGTGATATATACTTTAATAGTTTTATAATATTGATATTATAGTTCTTAGACTTAAATATATAATCTAATATTTAAATATCTCTCATGCTTCTTCACTCTCTTTTGCCCAGTTTTCTTCTATAATATCTTGAATCTATTTTGTATTTTCTTCTCCATGATTTGAAAAGATATATCATATTCTATTAGAAGTTATCTATGTTATCATGTCCTAGTATTATTTACACATATTTTAATACTAGTTATTATTTTCAAGTTCAAAATAAAATAAGAGGTCTTAAATATATATTTTTCAGTTAAAAGTTAAGCGGGTTTTATGTCTATATGTTTTATTGATACAATCTGGGATGGTTTGGCAACAATGATTATAGTAACTGTTTAAGCTCATTACTTTTTATTCTGTATTATTAAATGTTCTGAATTCTCTATTTTTTTTCTGTTCTTTGCATTGTTTTGCTGTCTTTTTCCACTAAGGATAACAAAAATATACTTTTTTCAACTTTTATTCAGCAAGATTTCACTGGTTTCAATCACTTTTATAGCTATCTGAATCACATTATTATTATTAGCTTACATTCTTTTAATTGCTTTTATTTTATACTTACCAGTGTTTCCAGAGTAATTTTTTAAAACTTCATTATTGTACATTTTTTCAGCCTGGAAAGCTTGAGATTTTTTTAAAGCTATACATTTTGAATAAAAGATTTGCATGTATCAAAATTTTTAATTATTTTTGCTGTCCTCTGGAGGTGATTTTATTATTGTTCTAATTCTAGTATATTCATTTTTCAGTTTTATTTCTATGTAAATAAATTAGGCATCTGAATGTGTATGTAAATTTTCATTTTTTGACCAAGGTTTTCTTTGTTTAGCTTCCTTCATTTTAGATCTCATATCCTTCAAGTTTTTCATTAATTTTATGCTTTTAATTTCTTCTGCATTACAGGGTCTCATTTTACTATAATTTGTGATAGCTTTCCAACTAGTTCTACTTAAAAATCAAAGTATTTCTCTTTATGTTTTCTTACTCTAGTTTTTTAGCTAGGTTTTCTCAAATACTTTTATACACCTAGAAAGTTTATTGTCCAAATTTTTCTGGATTCTTGAAATATATTTCCAGAGAGAAATCTTTCCTCTAATCCAAGTAATTTAATAGATTAGATGAATATTCCTCCCTATTCCTCCTGAGAATATTTCACAATTACCTTTTTTTTTTTTAACTCTACCTATTATCAGGACAGAAGCACTGGTGCTTTAACAGTGTCAATGAAGTATTTGACTTTTGTGTGACTCTACTCTTACCTGTGATGTAGGAATGTAGGACATCATCTTTGAATTTTATTTCTCCACCAATCTCATGAAATTTCCCAAAGAGATATTGCCATTCTATGATAATATTCCAATGAAAAAAATCATTGCCATTATTGATTTCTCATTGTGATCACACTTTGCTTTACTCTAGATGTGCTGTCATTGAAAATATAGAAGGAATGATTTACAAAGGAGAAATTTATTTTCTTACAGTTTCAAAGGCTGAAAGTTTTAGATCAAGGGGCTAAAACATTCAATTTCTGTTGAGGGCTCTCTTGTTCGCAGGTATGATCTTCAAACTTTCTTGTGTTTATGGATTAGGTAGAGGGAAAAACAGAGATAGGGAGGAAGAAGAGCGGAGAGGAAAGGAGAGAGGGAGGAAGACAGACTGAAAGAGAAAGACTGAGACGGAGACACACAAAGAGAATCATGTTTCTTCTTATATCAATTTTGTTATTTTCTTTTAAGGGTAGATATTAGATTCTTTTATAATTGTACTTAAACTGTATTACCACCTTTTAAGAATTATTTCTAACTACAATCACATGCAAGGTTAGAGCTAAATATGTTAATGTGGGGTAGGTATAATTTTATCTACAGCACCACTGCAAATAATATTGTGAAGATATTTTTTGTATTTTTGGCACTCTATATGTATATATATTTGGAAGTTTACATTTTACACAATTTTTATGTATTAATAATTGTTCTCCAATGCAGAAAATTTAATTGCCTGTATACTCATTAATTCAGTTTCTATTGATTTAATATTAATCTTACTTTCACTACATAGAGCTATAAAAGCAGGTAATTCTTGGTCAGTGTTATTTAACTACTGGAATGCTGATAGAATATATCATTATATCTCCATAGAAATGTAGGTTTTTCCAGGTATAGTAGCTCATGCCTGTAATCCCAGCACTCAGGAGGCAGAGGCAGGAGGATTGCTGAGTTCAAGGATTGCCTGGGCTACATAGTGAGCTCAAAGCCAGCCTGAACTACAAAGTGAGACCCTATCTCAAGAAAAAAAGAAATGTTAGGTTGCTATTGTCATAGTTACATATTATTTTGAAAAGATAAACATTCATATGAGGAAACATATTTTTGTTCTCTCTTTAAAGAATATAAACCTTCAAATCTAAATTACTTATTACATAGCAGTCATGAATTTAAAAATGCAATATGTGAGTTGGACATTTAACTCAGTTGTTCTGGTGTCTGCCTAGCTAGCACAAGGTCCCTGGTTCGATACTCAGTAACCACATACAACAATACCAGGCATGGTGGCTCATGCCTACCAGCAATCAACACCACATACCATAATGCTGGGTGTGGCAGTTCACTCCTATAACTTCAGCACTCAGGAGGCAGAAGCAGGAGGATTGCTGAGTTCAAGGCTTGCCTGGGCTACATAGTGAGCTCAGGGCCAGCCTGAACTACAAAGCGAGACCCTGTTTCAAAAAAAAAAAAAGCAATGAAAATAACTTACTGTAAGTTAGAATGCTCATTTGTAACAAAATTTATAATATTAGTATTTTTTAGTCAGTCTGCACTTGGTGAATACAGAAAGTTTTGGATTTTGATATCCTTTTTCTCCTTTTTATACTATACATAAATACACCACTGATATAAAAAAGAAGAGCCATCATGAGTTTAACTGTTTCAGGCTGTCTGAAACAGCTTTAATTTTTTCCTTTGTACTTTCTTCTCTAAGGTGCATTTTTAGTGAAAATAATCTTTTTATGCACTGCATAACCATTAATCTATGTATTACATTGATCTATGTGTTATTACCCATTTTTCTATGTATTCATTAAATAGTTTTATATATTGATTGTCTCCAATATTCACAGTAGTAGACTAGCGCCTCTGAATTAAGAGACTACAGAAATTTTATCAAATACAACTGCTCTAGAATGCAGACAGAAATCATTAATATAAAAGAGAGGATTCTATGTTTTGCTAAGTGGAGAAGCTCTGTTTTATCCTTTAGTCAGAGCGTCATTTATTCCCAGAACAGCCAACTTATCAGTTGCAAATTGCTGCCTCTTCTCTATTAGTATTCAATATTCCTAGGTTTTCTAATTTGCAATTAACCTGCTACAGTTTCTGCATGTAACAGTAATGTTCAGCTCACTACCTTTGACCCTCCAAAACCTCTACTTGCAAAGTGATAACTCATGTGTCTAGTAGATTAAGATTTTTTCAGTTTAGATCAAGTCATACTTCTTTTCTGATCACAAGTGCTTAATGATGCATCAATGACACTTAGACAGTAAATAGCCAGGATCTGTACACCAGAGATCATTAGCTAACATATGCTTTTACCAATATATGCTTGCAATCTTATCTTTCATAGAAGCTCTAATAAAATTAAGCTATAAATTATATACACAAAATTATATCTGCTCAATTTGTTAAAATAACATTTTTTCATTTTTCCAAAAGTCACCTCTAATTTTATAGTGCACTAAAGTATGTGTATTAATATGTAACACAATGATCTTAATAATAAGCATTCTGATCCATACATATTTTGTTCCAACTTTTTTACATATGATTTAATATCACTTAAGTAGTTTGTTTTCTGTGTCATGTTTTGTTCTTCTTTAACTTATTCCTAAGTATTTTTTTTTTTTGAGACAGGGTCTCGCTTTGTAGTTCAGGCTGGCCCTGAGCTCACTATGGAGCCCAGGCAAGCCGCCGCGACCTCAGCAATCCTCCTGCCTCTGCCTCCCGAGTGCTGGGATGACAGGCGTGAGCCACCACGTCCGTCATTGTGGTATGTGGTGTTGATTGTTGGTGGGCGTGGAGACAGGCCCAGCATTATATATGGTTACCGGGGATCAAACTCAGAACCTTGCGCTTGTGAGGCAGGCGCCAGAACCACTGAGCTAACACTCCAGCCCCTAAGTGTGTTGTTTTTGATGACATTGTAAACTGAATAATTAATGTACTTTTCAGATTGTTCCTTTTGATATATGTACATTGATATGCAAATAATTTTTACAGTTCCTAATTTTTATTTTATATTTGTGCTGTACTGGGGATCGAACTTGGGCCCTTGTGTGTTGAAGATTGGCGTGGTACCACTTGAGCTAAATTCCCAGCCCCTACAGTTCCTAATTTTATAGTAATTTAATTTTACTTTTCTTCTAAAACGTACTGGATTATGAATCATTCTTTGTATCTATGATTTTCTTGTACTTTTCCTTAGATTTATTGAGCACTTTGAATCTTATGAGGAATTTTGAGCTTGTCAACATTATTTTTAATCGTTTATGAACTACAGCAAAATTACATTTGGAATATACCATATTATGTATTAGAATAGAAAGACAAGTAAATTGTTTACTTAGATATTGTTAACATAGAAATGGCTTAATTTCCTTTTATAAAACTTTGGCTTTTGTAACTATGTAATAAATTCTATATGAGAACATTGGGTTGATCATTGTATAATTATGTTTTCTCTAAGACATTTTGCTTATCTTACTTTGGGGTACTAAATTGATGTGGCATAAAACTTTTGATATAAATACAGAATTTATTGCAATAAAAAACACTAAGACAGTCTTAGAGTATCATATCTTATTTTGGTGATAGGTGGGCATGGGTCGAACATCGGCGCTTAGAAACTAGATTGATACTACTTTCAGTCCCATTCTCCATTGAACAAACTATGGTGGGTGCATGTCGATAAGGGCATATATGTTTAGGGAACTTTGTGAAAATATACAAAAAAAACACATGAAGAGAAAAGTCAGCAAAATGGCCAGAAATTTCCATTTTCTTTACTTTTCTTCTAGCTTTGTTCTACAGCTAGAGGGAGAACGATTTAAATCAGTAGGCTAAAAACACCATGGTAAATTTCAGTTTGCCTATGCCAAAGTGCAATTTTATGTCAATTTTTTAGAAATTAAAATGGACGTTGCATGATGAAAAACCGCCAACACATTATCTTGACAAATTAAATTTTAACAGTTTTCAACACCTTCTTAATGACCAAAACTCTCAAGATGAAGAGCTTGAAGGAGCTTAACCTGTAATCAAGAAGATTATATGGTGAAAAAATAGCCTTGAACACCGTCTAAGTGCTCTTACAAATCTACACTTGAAAAAATTGTAAATTTTGCTGGAGAGGAAAATCATACCAATTGTGAAGTAATGATATTTGGCCTTTGAAATAGGGGAGTAGTGCCTGATTATAAGGTTACTGTTTTATTTAGACAACATGCTGCTTGCAACTTGCACTTTCAACTGTCATTTAAATTGTATTCAACGTCAGCTTAACTTGTATTCAGCTCCTGGAAAACCTTAGGGAACCAAATATAATGCTGTTGCACAGAGTAAAGAGGCTATATAATCTTTTTCCAGCTCAATTCTGGTTGACAGAAACAATTGCTTGCTTTCTCGGCCATTCAAATTAATTGCTAAATCAAAAGAAACAAATGATAATTAACTGGCTTGCTATTTGAATGGCGTTTTTCACTGCTCTGAATCTACTACTGTATGTTTCCTTTAAAATGTTAGGAAAGGCAAATATATATGACATTTAAGCACTTCTAGGATATTGTTTTCTGTAGTTAACTTGGCATTCGCTAAAATTAAAGATGAAAAACTTGTACTGAAACAAACTATTGTAAAGGAACATGTAGATATACATGTATATAACAATATACTGTATATTTACCAACACTTTGTATATGTACCTTATTTTTCTTTATCCTCCTCCTTCTTCCTTTCTCCTTCCTTACCACTCCCTTTCCCTTTTTCTTATTTTCCTCTTTGCTTTCTTCTCTTTTATCCTATCTTTAACAGCCAATAATTTGTGGATTATTTGTACACATCAAATAATATCGAATCTAAAAGAATTATGTATCAGATTGAAATTTTCTTATGAGTTTAAATGGATAGACATTCTCAGTATGAGCTACAGTGGGAAGGAACCTACAAGCTTGGCTCAAGCCTCACCAAGGAGTGATGAGGATGAAAACTGAGGTGACACAGAAACAAGTTAAAATCTATGTCTCCCTTCGACATAGACCCTCAAATGGTTGGTGTGCCTTTATTCATTCAGACACAGGCACTTAAGGTTCCACAGGATTCACCTGTCTCTTCCCTCTGTGCTAAGTCTCCTGGGACGCCCTTCCCCTCAGGTGCTTGTACTTTACCCTGCAGTGTGTTAGCACAGTTGTGTGGCCTCCTTCTTCTGAGCGCTTGCTGAAGTGGCTCATTAGACCTCATTCTTCCCATTTGATCTCCACATACAGTTTACAAATTTAATAGCTATAAAAATAATCCAAAGCCTAATAATGAACAGTGAACAGTGTGTGTGTGTGTGTGTGTGTGTGTGTGTGACAAAACGAGATAAATTGCATAGGCACTTACAATTTATTGGAGTAAAAGTCAGGCTTGTGTCATTTTAGTTTACTTTCCCCAGTCTCAACCACTGCTTGCAACTGAGCCTACTTCCTTCCTCTCACTCCTCATTGATTCTTTGTATCTCCCCTTAGAATGCTTATCTCTGGAGTCTGCTGGAAACTATTCGGGGTTCTTTGAAATCTTATTTACTTAGATTTTTCTCTGCACATTCTGGGGGCTGTGTTTTCTATGTAGGCCATTTTCCCAATGATTTGGTTTTCCCTCAGTTTTCCAGTAACAGCTGTGGATTCACCTGAACACCAAGTGAAAGCTTTAAAAAAAAAAAACTCAGGCAGTACTAACCTTTACCAGCCTGTTCTTCACTGTCTCCTTGAACTTTTTTTTTTTTTCTTTTTGAGACAGGGTCTCGCTTTGTGTAGCTCCTTGAACTTTTTAAAACTGGTTTTCAGTACATGTGCTTTAATGATTTTCTTGTGTCTTTTTTTCACTTTGTTTAGTTATTATTTGTGACAAAGGGACATTGAGGTCCAGTAGGTGCTTCCTTGTCCTCACTAGTGTGATAGATCTCAATCTCCAGAGAAGGCTATTACTAGGAATTTAACAATAGAGAAAACTATGAGACATCTTTTCAGGTCGTTTTTATGTCCTTGTACAAATAAAACACATAAGATGTTTCTCTGGAAAGTTATGTGTTATGGAATCATTGTTTATAGGATTTCTATAGAAGGAAGGTACATAACGTCCAAAGTATTGATCGGCAATTCCCAATAAAGTTATCCTAGCTCTTTGAGACAGATGGCAAAGAACTCAGTGCATTGTGCCATTAAGAGAGATTACCCCACTGGAAGCAAGAGAGGGAAATGTAACCACAGAATGCAGAACTGTGGACAGATGAACAGAAGGTGTTTTGAAAGCCTATGATCAAAAGCCAACTGGATACAGTAAAAATAAAGAGGGTAGCTGAACAGAAACACATGAGACCCTCTCACTGACTCTTAAATTATTTATATTTTTATGTATGAAAATTCTGACAAATCTCTTTTAAAACATTTATCTTACTTTTTTTCAAAAAGAAATGTTTTTATTGTACATGTGTGCACTTTCCATACTGCTTAGATATTTAGAGAAGATACAGTAAAGCACAAATTAGCTTCAGAACATCACAAAGTTTGAGTGAGATAAAGACAAGACAGGAGTTTGGGAACTGTAAATTTTTTTAGTACTAGGATGTAGTTTGCAAAACATAGTTAATATTGAACAACAGATAATCCTTAAGTTTCATCATCTTTAATATTGATTTTATATATAGCTACTGACATTTTTGATCTCTCTATAATGTTAGGTTTTGTGTAGTACATCCTTTTCTTTTTTTTTATTATTTTCATCTTTAGCCATAGCTAGAAGCTTTGTCAGCTTCAAACTTTCTTTCTTGTTTCGGTTTTATTTTATAAAATTTTTTTGATTCTACTAGAAAATAGATTGGGGAGTTGAATCCACCCTGTGAGATCACAACTTGGGTGAATTTTTTCTCTCTACAAAGCATCCAGCCATCTGTTCATGGTTCTGTAGGCAACTTGGACAACATCTGTTTCACTTGCTTGTTGACATACATCAGCATTTGGTATGTGGCTGCAAACAGAAATCTGCAAATTCATCATTCAGTTGATCCTTGATGTACAGCTAACTTTGTTCCTGAGATAAATTTAAAGATTTAGAAGGCTGCTAAACATATATTTGTAAGTTTAATAGAAAAATTGAGTTTTGTTGTTAGCATTATTTGCTAACTTATTCCATTCAATGAATTTATATTTCCATATGTTTCTCCCTTGATTTATTAAACACTGCTTTCACCTAAAACTTCTGATTTAAAGTTTTTATTGTCAAAAACTCTTATATTTTGACTAGCAATAATCACTTTAAATATCTTTGCTTTTTCTTGAGAAAATCCATGTGTATACACATACAAACATATACATACACTAAACAATTCCTATACCATATATAAAGTTATATTCAAATTTTATATTGCATACAAATTAGGCTGATTAGATTTTTATTATTACAATTTAGCTTAATAATTTATAAAAATCATGCATTATAGTCCATTTATCATACTGGATAAAAGTGTTTTCAGCTGAAAAACGTGTTACTATATTTTAAAGAACTAGAATTCATAATAGATCACAATAATCATACTAAAAGATAACCACATATTGCTTATTTTCTTGTCAGATGTATACTCAAACATTTTTTCCTTTCTGCATTAAAATAAATAATTTAGCAAAGATTATTTAAAGTATTTTAATGGCTACTCATTAAAATATTTTTATCTTCAGTAGTAGTTGTTGTGCATATCTTTGGAAATTGTATCTGGATATTAGAGAAATATATTAATAATTCCACCTTGAGATTTTTCAGTGCACACAGAGGCTATGGTGTATTATGTGAGATGCAGATTCTCAGGGAAAATGGCTTCTGTCTCTCCAGTGAACTTTCTCCATCTTACCATAGCATTCCTGATAATAGCAGTACTGATAAGTGAGAATGACCAGAGCAGGAAGATGCAGGCACTTTTAGCATATTTGATCTGAATTAAAGATTATTAATGATGCCTATCCTGATGGGATACATTATCCTTTCAATTTTAACACATGTAGTGGTAAGGTATCTATTCTTTTGTATAGTTTTAATTTGTCCTTGAGGAAAATGTGTTCTGTAAAAATTTCCCTGCTGGTTCATGATAAATTACATATTCAAGTCAATTTCTTCTTCCCATATTATTTTTCTACCTATAGACTCTTTGGACATATGTTTTAAATTATATAGTAGAAATAAGTTTCAATACATTTGCATACTATACATTCTACCTAGCAGATGTTTGAATAAATCCAGAGACTTCAGCCCAGAGTGAACATGTTTAAAGAGAAAAAGAAGGATGCAAATATAGACAACACTCCACAGACTCATAAGCATTAATCTCCTTTGTGACTAAGCACCAAAGTCCCAATATCAGCACTGTTCAATACCATTATAGAATTTCAAATGTGACCAATATTCCTCTTTTGAGGAAAAGTAGAAGGAAAAGTGGTGAACAATATAAACATTAATACAATTTTATGAACATTTTATTTAGCAATTTTGTTTTGGAAAATTGCCATGAAAATTATGTAATAAAAGAAAAAATACATTTACACATTTAAGAGGTTTTTTTTTGCAAAATAATCCTAGATTTATATATTACCTAGCCCAACATATTTCATGAATTTATCTTCTTTGTATTAATATAAACAATATTTGCACCCACCCGTAATTTTCACTGGCCATTTCACACAGAGCCATAGGACAGCATTAGATTTATACCCATTTTGCAAAAAGAAACCTCAAGACTATCAGAGAAAAAAATATACCCAGGTGTGGTGGCTCATGCCTGTAATCCCAGCACTCGGGAGGCAGAGGCAGGAGGATTGTTAAGTTTGAGGCTTGCCTGGACTACATAGTGAGCTCAGAGCCAGCCTGAACTACAAAGCAAGACTTTTCTCACAATATATGTAGATGTGTGTATACACACACACATCTACATATATATGTGTGTGTGTATAGAGATATATAGATATATATACATACATACATACATACATAAACAAACTCAGCTCTTTAGGAAAGGGTTTAGTATTAATTAAGGCCAGGTTCACAAGGAGTGTTTCATCACAAAGGAGTCTGATCTCAGTATGACACTCCCTTTGCTTTAACGTATGGCTGTTGCCATGCTGAAACTACCAAAAGTTTAAAAATGTATAGAACATCTATGGGTCATCTATGCGAACATCTACACAAATACACACTCTCTCTCTCTGTTTTTCTGTTATCTTTCTCATGTGTAGAGACCATAGCATCTCAGAAAACTCAAAGTGTTGGGGAATCCATTGAGACTCAAAGTAATTATAAGGTGAGTTTGTCACAAATACGGCTGAGGAAGCTCCAATGAAGATAACCTTTGGAACTCTACATCCCTTTTGGAGCAAATCTTACATGAATACTAAAAAAATCCCTAATATCCTATGGAGTACTAATAATAAAAAGTTCTTGACATGTCCTTTGCTACTCAGTTACTTTCTTTTACTGGCCAACTATTAATGCTGCAAGAAATGACATAAAAGAAAAAAGAAAGAGTAAAAAGAATATTGAACTTTTCCTATCAACCTATCTTGACTTTCCATGAGCCAATGACAGAGTATGTTGGAAAGATATTTGTGCATTAAAAAATAAAATATACTCAGTTTAGCTACCTTTGTGCTGTTTCCCACACTCTTACAAAATGCATATATACCTATGAACTATAAAAGATAAACTGTGTAACTGTGTGAATTTAAAGCAGCCATTGAACAATACAATGAAAGTAACATGAATGTTAATGGTTTCAGATTATATTTTTTATTATCTAGGATGATAATAAAAATATCTTTCTCAGTTTAATTTTACACTCTGTACTATAAATTCACTAGCTGGCCTCCTATTTGACTACCTATCTCAGCTCTGTGGATGTAGGACTTTGGACCGTAATATGAATTCATGGTTGTAAAGCAGCAGTTAGACCGTCTTTTTAGCTATAAACATATAAGGGAAAGAAGACATTGAGTCAAATTAGAGTAAGTCTAGTTTGTTGAAGCTTGTCTAAAATATTTACATCTACTGAGTTATTAATAATTAGCTCACCCTGCACAGATAAGTGAACAATGATTGGTTGATTACATGCTACAGTATCAAAATTACATATTTGACATATATTTGGCATAAAACATATTTCTCACACCACAGACAGCTTCATGCATTTTAATTTATGCTGCACAGAGGTACTGTCAGACTACCTTATTGCCAACATTTCACATGTCAATGAAAGTGATCTGCTTGGTTGTTCTTGGAACAAAGAACTGTGTTGAAATTAGAGATCTGTGTAAAGAGAGAAAATATGAAATTAACAGGGTGTTGAGAAGTAAGAGAGGAAAGGGTCAATTTTACACCTCCTCAGGTGCCCTCAAAGTATCTGCAAATATTCAGTTTGGCATTCTAATGTGTGTGTGCGTGTGTGTGTGTGTGTGTGTGTGCACGTGCGCACACATGCATGCACACACATAAATTCTTTCCTACTCATTTTATGGATCCTTACCCTCATTTCATATCACATGGGGCAAAATATATCAAGATGATCAGAGTCCATATTTTGGATTATCTGTATAGTACACGGGAATCTACTCATCTTTTCTTCATTCTTCATTCATCCATTGTTTTATGTTTTCAATTATCTTTATTTTAGCTTTTTCTTAGCTATAAAATATAATTCTAAATTTTCTATTGAAATTCCGAAAACTTGCTTTAATTATTCATATATTTACTTTTTGAGCCAGGATCATAATATGTAGCTCAGGTTGGGCTCAAATTGTCAATAATCCTCCTGCCACAGCCTCTTAAGTGTTGCATTTACTGGCTATTCCACTAGCGTGGAAGACAACTTTCTTTAAATGGGTGTTTGCCTTTTTAGCCTTAGTCATGATCTGAGCTACCATGCTGAAATGACTTTTATCTTTGATCCAATGCTGTTTTCCCTAGAGTTGTGTGCCAAGTGGTAGCATTCAGTTAATCAAACGCAGATAATTTAGGTATCAGAAAGTACACATAAACTTCAGGTAGGAAGCATTTTCTCTGAGTTTAGAGACACTAATTAACTTATTTGACTGAAAATGTTTTTATTTGTGAAAAAACATCCATGGTTTTAAATGAGATATTTATTTCAAATACTACGTGGATATATGAATTTTGCTATTATTCTACCGACATCTCCTTATACGCACGTGGTTCCATATTATATTGCTCTTCCTCTCCATGTCAATATGCTTTGCATTTCTACAATTATTCTTAACATGCAATGAAGCCACTTAAATAAAAACTCAGGCTCTAGTGATACACCCTTGAAAATATTTATAATTTGGTTATAAAATTTCTGTCAAATATGTTGAAAACTTTTTTAAACTATTACAATGACATCATTAAAACCTAGCTAGTCACAAATAATAAGGAATTCTAGATTTAAAAATCTATTCAGCAAAACTGAATTTCTGTAAACTTCAGATCCTAACACACTTTGTATTAATGACTTCACACCATGATTTGTTAATTTATTTCACATTACTGTGTAGTGACACGCACTCAAGAGAATCACATAATTCTCTCCACTGCTGTGTCAATGAATTTGACTTGAATTAATGCTAATTGCATCTCAAAGTTTGTAAGTTTCTGTTTAGAAATTGTGAAGGAAGAATGTGCACCGCGACAGGGGCGACACAGCACAATCCAGATGGTTGGAGCACACGGAGTGACTGGCATTGTCACTCAGAGGGTCCCACGTGCTGCTGCCACATGACGACAGAATGCACGTTCTCCGACCTTGGTAGGAAGAGCAGGATTTACCACTGGGATACGCTGATTTTCCTAAGTCGGTACCATAAAATTTTAAAAGCCTCATGGAATTTTCCGAAGAAGAAGTATTAAATATTTCTTACTTAACATATGCAAAAAATGTTATTTGAAAAATTAAATTGTTTGTTGTTCATCATATAGTATTTTTTCATCATATAATATTTAGTGAATAAAATAGAAATGTTTCATTTAACTCTGATTTCATATAGATATTCAACTCTTTATTGAGTTAATACAATGTTAATGTATTCCTACAAAATTTAACCGATGTGTCCTTGAATCCTCTGGTGTTTGTGTTTTTATCTATCTCTACCTATCATCCATCTATCTATCTATCTATCTATCTATCTATCTATCATCTATCTATCTATCTATCTATCATCTATCTGTTACACTTTAACTCTTTTATAAAATTTTCAGAATGCAGAGGCTTTTTGAGGAGAACATGAAATCCAGTGATGTTATGATTGACAATTTAAGGGGATTTTGAAAAAAATGATTACAAATTTTTCAAGAAGCAAATTGCTCATTCTTAATCAAGTATAATAAGGATATATATTATTACTTAGCAATATTGACATTCTTGGAGGGAAAAGTCAGTGGTTACTTTGAAAGAAACACAAATGATTTCAAGTGCTTAATACTAACATTTTTACACGTTATGCTTTCTTCATTATCAATATAGAAATATATAAATGTATTTCTTTTCACCTCATTCCTCAAATCCATCAAAAGGATAGGATTTCTCTTCATTTTCAAATCTTTTCAGAGGTTAATGGAGGGTCTTGTGCTAATGGGGAAGAATGAGAGAAGTGAGAGGCTGTCAGGCTCTACAACAGGGTGGGTCTAGGAGCTGAAAAAACCTTATTAGCAGAACTCATGATTTCACCTTTAGAAAAACTAGATTTCAGAAGACAGTCACCATCTAACTGTAGACCCCATTGACTAAAAGGTGTTGAGTTTTCTAATAGATACATATGGCTTTTTGGATTAAAAAAACTGTTAAAATTCATCTGTGAGTAGGTGCTTCATTTTTAAAAAGAAAGAAATGTTTTATGGAGAAAATACAATTTTGTTGCCATTAAAGTGAGTGTACCCTGAAAGGGAAAGACATAATCTTTGTAATTTGATATTACAAAACATACAAGGAGGGAGTATTTAGTAATACTTTTGTTCCTTTTGTAAGCCAAGTTAGTAATATATAATTGAATAAAATCATTTCAAAGCACAAAACTTCACATTGAAAATATTTTTAGAATGTTAATTGCTACACAGAAGCAGCATATTTTCATAGAGAAGAGTGTAACTTTTAATTATATTTTGATTTTTTTACTATTGCTGTCATCATGCAATATTTATAAAATATGGATGGTATGCATGTTTATAGTATATATATCTAGAATAATATTCTTGCTGTGATAAAAATGGATTTATTTTAGAAATTTAGTAATGATTAGGAAGTTAAATTTCTATTGAATAAAAAATAAATTTAAAATTGATAATGACAAATTCATATAAAACTACACTTCAGAAAGTCAGTTCAGTCAAAACTTCAAACTGAAAGTGATATTGCCTTTTCCAGTTATGAAGAATATACCATTGTTAAATTTATATATCTGTTTTTAATTATTTTGAAGACTGATAAAATCATTAAGGAAAATAAAACAGCATTGGTACAGAATTTTTAGAGCCTAACTATGGCAGGTAATTGTGTATATCATACGTGTGTGTGTATGTGTATTTAAAAGTTTTATTTGCTTCCAAAGTATAGGTTAATAAAACGAGCATTTTATCATAGTCTGAAAACACAATAGATATGTATTTTAATTTTTAAAATTTGAATCTTTATTGATACCTTATATATACACAAGATTATGCTCAATATTGAGAACTTGTACCACTACATGACATAATATAATTCTCATTTTTCCCTTTTCCCTATCTCCCCTACAACTCTCCACCCCTACATGAACAACTTTGTTTCATTTTTCTTGCATAATTTTCTTTCCCCCTCATTAGTTACCCATATACCCCACTTTCCATTGAATATTTACTATTTCATATTATCTATCATGCATTCTGGAACTCCTTTACATTTTCAGTTTCTCATACCAGAGAAAAGATATGATATTTATAAAACTGTAACCTACTTATTTCACTTATGAGTACATCCTTAAGCTACATCAATTTGAGTATAAATGACACAAAATCATCATTTTTATGGCAATGGAATACTCCATTTTATTTAAAACAAACAAACAAAAAAAACAGTTTCTTTATTCAGTCTAAAGTTGATATGCACTTGGGTTGTTTCCAAGATTTACCTATCATGAACTGAACTGCTATAAACATGGTGCACATGTGCTGCTGTGATATGAATCATGTAATTGTTTCATGTATAGCCCCAGCAGAGGAATAGCAGGGTCAAAAGGAACCTCTAATTCTAATTTTATGAGGAATTTCCACCCTGACCTCCATAGGGATCGTTCCAGTCTACATTCCCACCAACAGTGGAGAAGTGTTTGTTTTTCTCAACAACCTCACGAGCATTTGTTGCTGGCTAATTTTGAAATACTGTTCTTTGTGGAGCAAGGTGAACTCTCAGTGTTGTTTTCATCTGCATCTCTTTAATGACCAGTGACTCTGAGCATTTCTTCATATACTTCTTAGCTACTTTTACATCTCCCTCTGAAAAATGCTCATTTCAGAACATTTTTAAATTGGGTCTTTAAATTTGGAGGTAGGCTGATTTTTTTAAGTTCTTTATATCTGAAACTACAAGAGATCTAGAATAACAAAAGCAGTTCTAGGAAACAAGGACATAAAAGGGGGTATGACTAACCCCAATTTGAAACTATGCTACAAAGCCACAGTGATAAAAAATGGCATGGTACTGGCAAAGAAACAGACCTGAGGATCAGCAGAACAGATTAAAAGATCCAGAAACAACTGCAGATACACTAAACCACCTCATCTTTGACAAAGGAGCCAAACATTTTCAATGGAAGAGAGCCTCTTTAACAGATGGTGGTGGAAAAACTGTGCTTTAACCTGCCAAAGACTGAAGCTAGATCTACCCTTTGAACCATGTACTAAACTAAAATCAAAGTGGATTAGAGACCTAATATTAAAACAGAAATTCTAAACCTGCTGCAAAACAGGGTACAATGGGTTAAGGAAAGACCTCATGAACAAAACCTCTATAGCACAAAAACTAGCAGAAGGAATCAACAAATAGGATCTCTTTTTATTAAAAAGCTTCTGCACAGCAAAAAAAAAAAAAAAAAAAAAAAATCACCGGCATAGTGAAAAGACAACCAACAATATGTGAAAAAAAAAAAATCTTTACCAGCAGTTCCTTGTTGGGCACAATCTTGAGAGAAATAATAGGAAGGTCAAAAGTGACCAGGCCTTCTTGCAGACAGATTTTGGACTTAACTATGTTGCAAAAGAATCCTGTTTGGGCCGGGCTTAGTGGCTCAAGCCTGTAATCCCAGCATTCGGGAGGCAGAGGCAGGAGAACTGCTGAGTTCAAGGCTTGCCTGAGCTACATAGTGAGCTCAGAGCCAGCCTGAACTACAAAGTGAGACACTGTCTCAAAAAAAAAAAAAAAAGAATCTATTTGGGAGGATTAATTAGAACACCCTTCCTGGCTGCCTATGACTCTGAACTCAGCTCATCTTCACCTTGGAGACAACAAGGACTCTGGTCATCCCACATGCTGTGATGCTTCAAGGTGGAACTGCTACATTACCAGTGTTTACCCTGCCTTCTGAATTTCATTACATTTTTGTTATTGGAGAGGTGCTGAATAAAAGTGTGGCAGGCTGGGGCCTGGGATGCTTTGCTACCCAGAGTACACGCATCAGGCCCAAGCTCAGTTTCTCTAAGCTATATATTATTTCGCTGTATGCCATCGACTCACAGGAGACTAGAACCTAACTCCAGAGGTCCTAGTTTTGTTTCCTTTCCCTGGATCCCACAGTTCCTCAGACAAAGGGCAACCATATAGAATATATAAAGAGCTTTAAAAATAGATAAGTATTTATACACATGTTAATGTTGTATTTTTTTCTGTAGTATTTAATTCATTTTATTTTGAACTGAGTCTCTCTTTGAAATTCAATTATAAATCAATACTGAATTTAATTATTTATAAAAATGAATAGTCAATGACATCATATATGTTTATTTACAGCATATTTGATTAGGCAGTTCTTTTCTAATCTCTACAAATATTAGTAAAAACGCAGCAAAAATTATTTTTTGAGAAATGAGTAAAGAAAAATATTTTTCTGAAATTTGTAAAAACAACATATGATAAGATATGGAGTGGCTTACAGATAGTCCTCTGTAAAACTTGAAATGTAAGGCTGAAGATTTAGCTCAGTGGTTCCAATGCTTGCCCAGCAAACTCAAGGTCCTTGGTTTGATCCCTGGTAACCACACACAACACTGCAGGGCGTGATGACTCACTCCCACTAGCAATCATTACCACACACCACAGTGCCAGGCATGAAGACTCACGCCTGTAATCCCAGCACTTGGGAGGCAGAGGCAGGAGGATTGCTGAGTTCCAGGCTTGCCTGGGCCACAGAGTGAGCTCAGAGCCAGCCTGAACTACAAAACAAGACCTGTCTCAAAATAATAATAATAATAATAATAATAATAATAATAATAATAATAATAATAATAATAAATGTATTATAGCATTGCAAGCTTCATTTGATGCCACAAAATCATCAGTCACAAGTGATAAAAGTGTTATCTTCAGTAAATCAATAAGAAAAATTATGTGCATAGATTTTATCTTATGAAGAGATCATATTTGATGAATAGATTCATAGTCTAATATTATTTTAAAGGTTAAATATTTTGAGAAGTGTCTGTTCTCTGAGACACTTCTCAGAAGCAGAAGTCAAAGCAGCCAAGAAACATACGAAGAAATGTTCAACATCACTGGTCATTCGAGAGATGCAAATGAAAACAACATTGAGACTTCATCTCACTCCACAAAGAATGGCCACGATCACAAAATCAACCAATAATAAATGCTGGCATGGCTGTGAGGAGAAAGGAACCCTTCTCCACTTTTGGTGGGATTGCAGACTTGTGCAACCATTGTGGAGATCTGTGTGGAGATTTCTCAGAAAACTAGGACTACGGGTCCCATTTGACCTTGCTATCCCCCTGCTAGGAATATACCCAAAAGAATTTAAAAACTCACACTGGAAAGACAGATGTACACCCTTGTTCATAGCAGCTCAGTTCATGATAGCTCAGTCTTGGAAACAACCCAAATGTCCATCAACTAGAGAGTGGATAAAGAACATGTGGTTTTTTTTAATAAAATGGAGTATTACTCTGCCATAAAGAATGACAAGATCGATCCATTTAGGTGCAAATGGAGACACCTGGAGGATATACTAATAAGTGAAATCAATAGATCACAGATAGACAATTTCCGGATCTTCTCTTTGGCATGAACATCTGTAGATACAAATGAGCTCTAGAAAGTAGGACAGCTTTTATAGAGTGGAATATTTCTATAGGAAACTTGGTGTAGGAATGTGATGAGGGGAAGGAATAAATATGATACAGAAAGAAAATAAAAGAGCATGTATAAAGGGGGGAGGAGGGGGGAGTGGGTAGGGATATGGGTAAAAATGAGAATTAACTTGTGTCATATACTGGTATAAATTCCCCAATGTTATATGTGATTTTGAGATGTATATAAATTGTACCAATAAAGAATTCAATTTAAAAAAAGGTTAAATATTTTTTTAAGTTCTTCATAATGGTAAATTTCAATCCCTTAATGCTGATGTAAATTAAAAACTAAATTAATGTCTTAAAGTTAAAAGACTTTTGGTGTGAAGTACTAATATGGTACTGAAGCCCCTTGTAATGGATTCCCATCCTCTCAGTTCTATAATGCAAGGCGAAAGGAAAAGCACAGAGACAGAGTTCAAGAGACAGATACATGGAGCCGAGATACACAATGCTTGAGCAGTCAGTGACATGAATAAACAAAGTCCTTGAATGCTCAGACTTGTCCATATCCAGGGGTAACATCACAGAATGAGATAAAGGGCCTAGTTGCAGGGAGTTGCTATAGCTATGTTCCTGATGCAGGCATGGCTTTTAAAGGAAGAGACAAAATATTATTGAATTATAAACAATAACTATTCATATACATATATATGTATATATATATTGAATTATAAACAATAAATATTCATATACATATGTATGTATATGTATGTATATGTTCTGTTTAATAAAACTGGCCTCTTAAGAAAGAAGGTTTTAATCTTGGGAATGGAATTTGGGTCTATACACAAGCCAGTTGTGAGGTTAACTCTTTGTAGCCCGCATGGTTCACAACCCACTCTGGGCACGATCAATAGATCTGTGTAAGTTTTCTGTGCAATATTGTTTGGAATGGCCGATGTTGCAGCTTAAGATAAGCACAATATTAAACTTTCTTGCATGGTTTCTATAGACAGACAAAATATAATCAAAGAGGATTCCTGTAGTGATTTTAGTAATAAAAACATCTGGATTTTGTCTATAATTGAATTCTTGTAGGAGCAAAGTATATCAGTATTATAGTACCGAAGTTTAAAGGGGAACCAAGGAGAAAATATCAATGATTTGAATTTTATCTCGAAAAGGATGTACTCTTGACCATTTTTATCTTTCATAACATCAGTAAGAAATATTACTTCAGGTAAATTCAAAGTTATTAACACTAAGCCACACCAACTGGATCAAGTTTTGTCATTTATCAGAAAAGCTAAAACTGTCCTTCAGTCTTTAGCACCACCAGGAGACAGCTGGCATAGAATCAATTGTTCCTAAAATGCTGTTTTTCTTTACTGTTCATTTCAAAGTTGTTTCACTAGAGGAAACATTTGGCATAAATAGCTGACTGTGGTCTTTCAAAAAGGTCCTTGCATGACACTACTCCTAAGAGATTTGCTTCAGTTAAAAGCATTCTTCTGTCATGTGGATATGTGTGTCCATGCCTGATTGAGTGGAAAAAACTGCTAGAGAAAAATGAGATCACAAATGTATGTTTTGGCTACCATCAAGTCAATACAGGAATAGCTGGGTGAAAACATCAAAACACAATCCACAGCTGCCGTCAGGGGCTGCGAGCAGAATCTGCCTGGCCGTCTGCCTGCAAGGGTTACTTTGCCACCTCATCGGTAATCATGAAAGAGCTATATCTAGGAATCCACTTTTCACAGTTGTCCTACATAAAGGACAGTGGTTTAAATCTTATTCAGTGTGTGTCCTTATTTAACTACTTTGATAAGCCCTAAAACAAAACAGGGCACTGAAAGGCAGGTGAATACATGCTTGTAATTGAGCAACTCAGAAAAACAAAATACTGGTAGATACTGACCCACATTTTAAAGATTAAATTCTTGGAAAATCCTTTGGTGCATTTTTAAACACTAAGATAAATTCAAATAAATCTAACTAAAGAAGTAGTAGTTTCATTTGAATTATACTAACTTGGATATGAAGAAAGAATCTAGGAAATAAAAAAATAGAATCTTGAAATATCAAAGCTATGTTGCTTCAACAATATTGATTTATCAACCATGAAGAAGATGAAACATGAAATTTTGTATACCGTCCCTAAGGATGTAAAAAAAATTGCTTACTTAGTGAACATTTTAATTATACTCCTTACAGAAAACAAAGAAAGTCCAGCAGCAAAAAAAAAAAAAAAAAAACACGAACAGCCCAAATCTCTAGCCATTTTTAGTATTATGCACTATGTTAATTGGGAACCATTTAACCGCAAATAATATTTGCATCTATGAACTGAGCAGTGATACAGAAAAGAGAAAGCTAGTGCCTTAGATAATCTCAACATGTATATATTACACGTTTATTACACCAACTGCTGCAAATAACTTACACTCTAAAATGACAGTATTTTAGATAAGAGTGACAGAAATGTAATAAATGTAACAGGATACCAGTGAAAAAACAAAGAAGATAATAAAGAATTCTATATCTTTTTGGAAAAATGTATGTATCATGTAATATCTCAAGAATTTACAAAATGTACAGGATCCTTTTTTCCAGAGTCTGGTGTGGAAAATACTAACTTACATTTACAATAAATTCTCAAATGGTACTAAAATTGCTGATCTTTTATGTCAAGATTGATCTTTATAGGTGTTTCTAACATACAGTTAGGATATAAATCATTGACCTAGAGAGACTGAATCATGATATAACAAAACAAAACTAACCAGGTAATAGCACTGCTTGTAATCTATTGGCTACAAGCCATTCTGAGGAATTCTGCGGGACAACACCTTTATAGTGTATTACTCTTTTTAGAATAAAGGTTGAGTAGTATAATTCCTGTGTAGATAGTTTCAATAAGAGAAAGTTAGGAGGTGTAGCTCAGCAGGATACAGCCTGCCTGGCAAGCCCAAGACCCTGAGTTCAAATTACAGTATGAACAAAAGGAAAAGTTTGACAACACACACCAGCTCCTATTCTACACATGAACTGTTTGTATCTATCCATTAATGTCTGCTTTTCCAAGTTTTGCAGCAAGCAAAGGAGTCTGAGGAAATTCTAACCACATAGTACAATACATTCTCATTATAAAACTGCTTACTATTCAATAAAACATTGTGAACAAAAAAAAAGCGCGATTTCTACATGCACTGAAACATTCGAGGTTATGCTGAGTATACCAGTGAGTTAGTTATAAGCCCAGGTAAAGTGTTTGATGTAAACCATGAAGAATAAATAGTAACATGATTATTGAGGCATACTGGGGGCTGGGTAAAACTTCCTATTGCCTAAATGGCACAAATAAAAGCATTGGAATCGAGGCACAAATAAATCAGAAATGGAGATTTAGCATGGTCTGTTTCTGAAAAGCTAACATAGCTGGATTTATAGCATTGAAAATATAGTCGTTTTTTTTTTTCTACTGGAAATAAGAATTACTAAAGAGAAGCAAATCCTTTTCAGGACTTTGAAATGAAAGTTTAGAAGAAGCAGGCATATCAGGTTGTATCAGATATTGTCTCTTCATAACAATGAAATCTTTTCATCAGAGAATAATTTCAAGATAAATATCCTAGGTTACTGTGTATTTGAAAAAAATATCTAAATAACCTAAGTATCTTTTTTTTTTTTTTTTTGAGACAGAGTCTCGCTTTGTAGTTCAGGCTGGCCCTGAGCTCACTCTGTAGCCCAGGCAAACCTTGAACTCAGCAATCTTCCTGTCTCTGCCTCCCGAGTGCTGGGATGACAGGCGTGAGCCACCACGCCCGGCACTGTGGTATGTGGTATTGATTGCTGGTGGGCGTTTGTGAGGCAGGCACCGGCACCACTGAGCTAAATCTCTGGCCCCCTAAGTATCATTTTTCTTCAAGCATACCTAATGTTATGGGATCTAATAGATGTTTAATAAACAAAGTCAATTCTTGTTTTAAGGAAATTTGGGCAAATAATTTTATTATTTATTAATGTATAATTTAATAATTTATAGCAGGAACACAACTAAAAAGTAAAACCTTTGGTAGCCACTTGTATGTCTATCATAATTATTATATTATTTTGTTACTATTTTGTGCTGCTGATGAATTTATAAGTTAAGTATTATGTTCGTCTAGTTAGCGAAGGGACTGAGAGTAAAATATAAGGCATCATTAAAGAAGAAGACATAGGAACAAAATGACAAAACGAAGCAAAACTACAACTTGAAAATAATTTCAGTTGGATGTGAGGGCAATCTGGCTGTTACATCTGTCACTCCATTGATCGCCATGTTTGGCTCCCCTGATCCGGCTGGCGAGGCGAGGGTCCCCTTCCTCCCTGCCTGCTTCACGTCCTTCTCTCCCTCTCTCCCTCCCGGCGGAAGAGGACGACCAGCAGGTTCAGGGGAGGACTGTTTCATAGGTCAAGGGTATACGAGGAGCTAGAACTCCCTTGCTAGAACCTTCAAACAAGCTCTCAAGAATTTAAATTATGTTACATCTGATGCTTTAAAGGCAGTGCAAGGAGCAGGGCCTAATCCAGGATTTTATTTGAGTCATGGAAGTAGTTATTGTGGCATATTGACCAAATTTTTTTCAATAAAAGATGCAGAGTATTTCAATTTGCTTACTATTACAGGTGTGCTGTATGGTGACAGCCATTCTTAAAGTGTTTGTAACAGATGCTTTGTTCTAGATATTTTAAACTGCAAGTTATGAAATATGGCATATAAATAAAATAAATCATGAAAGAAATATGTACAAGAATATTGATCCCTTTCTTTGAGACATAAAAAGAATCTCTGAGGCTGCCACTAAACCAGCTATTAGATGTGTCATTTACAAATATGATTAAAAAAAAGTTCACATGTACATAGTACAGTGAATGAAATGCCAGCTTTACCATTTGTGTTGTATGTAAAAATTCTTACAGTCAGTTTTTATACCAATTACTCCTTGAATTCTTGACATTTTATAGATTCTATTTTTAAAATATATTAATATCAAATATATTTAAAATATATTAATATAACATTGCAATTATTTAAAAGTAGTCTGTTCTATTTGTCCTAGCTACCAATTAGTTAAATGTTTTAATGTTTGAAATATAACAATAAATATCACACTTGCTTTAATCCAAAAGATCATATTTTCTACACTCAAATTAACAGAAATGTCAGATAGATCATAGCAGGAAAATGGCTAAGTAGTTTGGTGGTTTTTTGAGTAAAGCAAAGCCTTTACTTCACCAGATATGACTCACAGAATTATCAAATTCACTGATGTAGCACTAAAAATCAATGTACAAAAATCAGTAGCATTTTGTACACCAATAATCAACTGACCAAGAAAGAAATTAGGAATATAAAATCTTTCAAACTAGCACCGAAAACCTTAAGCACTTAGGAATTAACCTAAGGCAGTTCAAATTCTGTACAACAAAAATATAGTATAATCTGAAAAAGGGAAACAAAGAGAATATTAGAAAATAGAAAGAAATCTCCTATTCCTGGACAGGGAGAGCCAACTTTGTCACAATGGCTATATTCCCAAAGCGAGATATAAAACAATAATGGAAACCAACCAAAATAGCAATAATAGAGAAAATAACCCTAAAATTCATGTGGGGCCAGCTTTTTTTCTTTTTTTCTTTTGCTTTTGAGACAGGGTCTCGCTTTGTAGTTCAGGTTGGCCCTGAGCTCACTATGGTGCCCAGGCAAGCCTTGAACTCACCAATCCTCCTGTCTCTGCCTCCCAAGTGCTGGGATTACAGGCGTGAGCCACCACGTCCGGCATTTGGGGCCAGCTTTTATATTTTTAAGTTTTATTACTATATGTTCACAGTACACAATGATCAAAGTGAAGCCTTAGTATATGGACATAAATTTTAGGTCTCTTTCCCTTTCCAACCCTTCTCCTTCCCTCAATCTCATTAAAAGTTACCCTAAAAGACATTTGCTCCACAATAGGGTAAGAGAACAATTCCAAGGTAGGAAATGTTTGTGTTTTGATAGCAATCTTCTGAATTCAATGCTGAGAAAGACATAAAGAAGAAATGGTAACATAACTTGAAGAAATTTGTCATGCTACCATTTCAAGAAATAGGTTCGTTATTCAAACAATATTTGGGAGGTGTGGTGCACTGAATGGAGAGGAATTTTACCAGTAGGTTGTATTCTCAGCAGAATCTTTTTTGTTTATTTTACTGACAAGTTCACTCTGATACCTAAATAGGAGTTACACTTATGGCCCTCCTGCTTCAGCCTCCTGAGGAGCTAGGATTGTGGGAATGTTTCACCATACCTGATACTGCTGAAACAATTATTAAGAGTTTAATAAAGACACGAAGAAAGTAGAAAAGCTGCATGAAAATGGCAGTGACTTAGCAGGAGTGGAACAAGGAAAAGAAGATAACTGCATTTTGAGTGGAAAAAATGACAATTTATTCCATACTAGTGTCATGGATTCACTAGAATTCACTTGACCCTACAATTAGTAGGATATATCGAAATACACACATATGCCGAAAACCACTTTGTAAAAGAAAATTTAAATAAATTTTTTAAAAACCCCAGTGTTAAAATGCATTAATTACAAAATTTAAATGACAAAACATTGCTGTATCTCCTTTTTAATCACAATTCTATTGTAATGTAAATCACTGAGGAAATATTTAAATGTGTTGACATCTTTCATTTAGTATCTTTTTGAAAACTCAGCTCAAAATATTTTCTCACTTTAAAGCATAGCAAATGTAAGTAGGTGTGAAATACTGATTATTGTCTGTTTTATTTTTTGTCCATTTTTAGACTTGAAAATAACTTCATATAACTACTTTGGGAGGTGAAAACAGAGGGGCTCTATCTGCATGTCTTCTTCTCTGGAGACTCCGCAGCTCTGATGTCTTTATTGCTAATCCTGTTTTCACTTATTTATCCGAGAGCCATTTGTTTTCCACTGTCTGAAAAAAATATGGGGGAATGTAGAATCGACTCAGGAATATGTTTCTGTGATTTAATTTTGAATATGACTTTGGGAAATTAATTGAACCATTAGCTATTCCTAATAGTAATTACAATCATAAGCAAGGGCAACTATTTAAAAATGCAAAAGGAAAATATTTTATTTAGATTCAAGAGCTTTGAAACTTCATAAGTTTGCTTATTTGACCAAAATATCCTATTATATGAGATCTGTTTCTAAACAATTAGCTCTGTTTTACGGTATATGTTAAATCTGAAAATCTGCCTTAAAGATAATGTATTCTTTTCATTGAAAGAGAAAATATAAATTTTCTAGCTAAGCATTTTTCTCTAGCTTCTCTGGTGTAAAACATTACAACAATCATTACTGAAAGAGGAAAATATTAAGAAATGTGAACAATTCTTGACTTCTTAATTTTAAGTAAAAGTGCTATTTTCACCATCCATTTTTTTACTGTATGTTGGTATTTTTAGAAGGAAACAGTGGTGTTTTGCTAGAATTCATTTTGAACATGACACGACCTTTGTCTCCTGTGACATATGTTGTGGAAAGGAATGAACACACCTTCAGAATTTCTACCTATTAGGACACAGAGCAAAATTTCCATTTAAATGACTTTAAAATAGCCTTTATAAAATTCTATACAGAAACTGGAAGAAAGTACATGAAGGTATAAATGCTCTATTTAATCCCCTCTTGTAAATGTTACATCTGTCCTTATGAGTGACCCCCCAATTGAAGTCTAAATACATTTGAAATTCCAAAGTAATTGAATAATAGTATTTAAAATTCCATTCCTGCACTATGCACTGTGGCTTCAATATTAATGAAAGATTTTATTTGCCTCAATTTTAAATAAAAAAATAACTAAAACATTGAAGTTGTGTGTTTTTATGTTAATTTTAAACTATTATTGGAACCATGCCTTCCTTTTTCCACATAAGTGCTAAATTATTATGAGTTTTATTGGGCACTTTGTAAATAAATTAGAGGAGAAATATTTTCATACATCTTTACAAACCCATATTTTTGTTAGTATATGTTTATGGAACATGATGTTTACTTTCAGCAAGGGAAGGTGGTACAAAACACATCTTAATTGCCTTATTTATAACTCTCCCTCCCTTCCTCCATCTCTTAGTCCTCTTTCCTTTGCAAAATATCTATTTCCTTTTTTTCCTATTATCATTTATTCTGTCTTAATTTATTTATATCTTGAGTTTGTTGAAAAATTTTGTTTACAAGAAAATTCCCTTTGCAAAAGATTATAGGATAGGTTAAATAATTAAATGCTAGTAGCAACAGCTCATATTTACTATGATGACTATGTCACGATTTAGATATAAAATACTCCCCAAAGCTGGTGTGGTGGCTCACACCTGTAATCCCAGCACTCAGTAGGCAAAGGCAGGAGGATCTCTGGGAGTTTGAGTGTAGCCTGGGCTACATAGTTAGCTCAAGGCCAGCCTGAACTACAAAGCGAGACCCTGGCACACACAGAAAAAAAGCACACCTCCCCAAAAAGCTCAGAGAGGG
>PVIC010020860.1:0-29101 GCA_004025085.1 Thryonomys swinderianus | reverse complement strand
GAATAAGACAAGGATGTTTCCTGAGAGAACTGTTCACAAACCTGGTAAAGTTGATACAATTAGATTAAAGTCCAGTACATAGAAACTTCTCTAGACATGCTTACAAGACAAGTTTACTTCTTCTACAATGACACTTAGGAACTTCCCTTCCACGGCCTATGATAAATCCTATAGGAAACCTAATTACAATACCATGTTTGCTTGGTGAGCTGGAGTCACCTAAAGGAAGTTAATCATCTAATGCAATGTTTGTTGGCACTGGGAAGCTTAGACACCCTCTCCACTGCAGAATGCAAATAAGTCAGCCACTGTGGCCAGAGGCAATACTTGTGGAAGAGAGTTTGAATATGGGTGGTGGACACTTGGTGTGGGGACAGCATGTGGCAGAGTAAAGCAGCTCACGTTATGTTCCTGATGTAAAAACTAGTCTCATTTTACATACATTTTCTCACACCTGAAATTTGCTGTCAATACTCTCTAGAATTCTCATTCTTTTTATAGTCTCACTGTATTCCTTCTGAAACTGAGCTTTACTTTTTTCCTCTTTCCTCAAATCTCCCATCAACGCTATTCTGCTTATGTAATGAGATGATAACTTTTCTCTAGAAAGCAGCGAAAGGTGGTAGCCATCAGATGGGAGCCACAATGTCTTGCTTGTAATAACACGTGATTTCCTTGTCTACGTCCTCCTGTCTCTAACAGTGAAGGTCAAGTTCACATCCTTTGTGGTCATCTCAAGAATTTGACTCTTTCAGTGAGCCACTCTCTCTGATATATAATCAACCTTTTCCCATTTGCTTATGTATTCTCCCCAGCACGTCGACATGTTTTGTCATCTGTGGTCTTAAATGGATGCACCCACACGCAGTAAGCCAACGACCACATACTTACTGCCAGCCTTGGCATCACTTATCTGCCCTCCCGTCATAATTGAATTTCTCGAAAGCGTTGTTTACATTCAGATGTTGTCTGCACTTTCTCGTATCACAGTCAGCCTTCAGTCCGTTTCCATCCGCGGTGTGATCTCGCTGTACTTGCGTCATACCAAGATTGTCAGTGTAAAATACCGACTAATCACCTGACTGACCAAGAGACACTTCTCTGCTCTCTCGCACTGGAATCTTCTTTCTCCTTTGACATAGCTGCCGTCCCCTCCTCGCACCCGCCCCACGCACACGCTGTCTCTGTCCATCACCGACCACTTATTCTGCTCCCATGTCTCCTACTTCCCTTCTGTCTGACATCTCAATATCACTCCCAAAGGCTTCTTCTTGAGTTATCTTCTTGCTTCATGTATTTCCAGGTGTATCATAAATCATTTGGCTTTAAGTATCATAAGCACTTTAATGACTTTCGCATTTGTTTCTCTGGCCCAGACCCAGCCCTTGAAACCCAGGCTTAAGACATAGCCCAGTTCTAATTCGACAGCTCTGCTTGGATAATTCCCAAACATTTGAAACTTCCATACACAAAATCTAACATCCTAGTCCTCCGTCGAAATGTTTTCCCCTTCACGTCTCCCTTTTGTGTCTCAGTTGGAATGAGATCCCATCAATACTAATTCTCAGGCCTTCGGATCCAACCTATTTACAAAGCGTCTTGACTGTATTTCCAAATATGGTTTACTTTGCCACCTTGACCCTCGGCATCATTAGCTCTCACCTGAAATACTTAGTAGCATGAAAACCAGTCTTGCCATTTGTAGTCCTGCTCTTCTCAAACCCACTCTTCTAATAACCCTAAACACATCTATTTAAATATGCATGACTGTCATTTCCTGTCTAAAATCTTAATTGCTTTTTACAGTCCACAAAATCAGACCAAGTCTCCTGTCATTGCCTCCCAGACTATCCACCAAGCAGACAATTTTTACCTTATAACATGCTACTTCTCACTATGTATAACCCCACCATCTTTTTTCAGTTTATGGAAAATCTGTCTCAGCCCCTTTGCACAAAGTATTTTCTTTGTTCTTCATTCTTCTCCTCCTACTCATCCTTTAAAGTAATCTTAGTTTCAATGTCCGAGACCTATCCTTACCTTCTAACTAAAGCAGCCCTTTCCTTATCCTAGTTCCACAGGAATTAGCTATATTAGCCTGTGATTGATTTCCTTAGCAATATTTAGCACAATTAGCAATTATTATGACTTACATTTTTTAAGGTACTCACTTATATTGAATCTATTTATTTATTGGGTGCTTTCTTGAGGGAACTTTGATGTGTCAACTCAGCAAGGTATTCTTCATGAAAGTGTCTGGCATATACAAGATTCTGAAATTGTGTTTCTAGAAGTAATAAATGAATATCTTCCAACAAAAAATAAAGCTATCCTTTCATAGTCAATGCAATAATCACTTTTGGAGGAAAAACTTTATAAGAAACAAAATGGAAAAAAATCTACCTAAGGGATTTAAAGTTAGACTTTATGCTTCCTTAAATAAGTCCCTCAGATTCTCCAAAATGTTCCCCTTTTATGTCTACAGGAGTGAGCAAAGAGAAATGGAGATGCACGGTTAGCAAAGCGGGGAGAAGCAAAGAATCTTCCTTTTGTCAGAAGAGTTATTTCTGCCAGTGATTCCAATTCTTCCACCCCCTTATCCTTTCTCTTCATGTATTTCCAAAGTAACAGCCACAGAAGAGGCAATTGGAAGAAATACACCTGCCAAATCATTTGCCTAGGAGAGGAGAAACAAAAACCAGCAGAGGAAGCAGAATAGGGACTTACAAAAATATCAGTACAAGTCTGTCAACTTCATATTTCCTTAATATTAATTCTGAACTTGGAGTCATCAACATATAGAGGAAAGAGCACAGGCTGTATGTAGTTTCCTATGGAAGCTATAACAAACTACCACAAACTGAGTGGCTTAAACCTACATAGATGTATTATTTTTAAATTCTGGAGGTCAGAATCCAGAGTTGGTCTCAGTGGGATAAACACAGGTGTTGTTCAGCTATACTCTCTGAGTTCTAATATTCTTTCTGAGTGTACAGTGAGTGCTTCTTAACTTGAAAGAATCATACGACTCCTCTGAGTGTTGGGGCTTTTCATGTGACTACACATTCACACCTTAATTTGTTAAATATTGACAAAGAGCCGATATGCACTAGGCATTGTCTGAGAATTCAAACACTCTCCTAAAAGCTACTGCCCAGTTTAAAGAGAATGATGAATTGATTCGGAGCCCAAAGCATAAAAGATATCACCAAATAAGAGTTCTCATCTCTTGGTTTTTTTTTAGATTATAAATTCCTCAGACTTTTTTCTGACTGTTCTGATTTATCTGCGAGCGTTGTTATCACTGGGATTACTAGGTAGTGGTGACTCTATGTAACATTTTGTTGCATTAGATAGATCGCTCTGTGGCTTATATTTGATCAATGGAGAAGTAATAAATTTTGTTATATTCTACCATTGTAGTGGGTTGTTGGTAATTGAGTTGTAAGTGAAGATATCCAAAAATCAAGATTTTTAAGGCAACAATTTGATGTTAACACTTGAGAAGTTTATTTTCATTGTTTACTAAAGCTGCTTCCCAACGCGTAGAAGGAGGCTGTCGATAAATGTAGGGAGTTAGTGGGTGAATGGGGAGGTGAATGAATCTTTTCTTCTGAGAGTAACTAGCTGTTTGTTATAAAGGAAACAATTGCTGGAGCCCCTTTTCCTTCTCTGCCAAAGGAATGGGTCCAGCCAGTGACACATTAAGACTCCTTTAAAACATTAAAGTGAGTGGACAATTTTCTTTAGAAAACGGTTTGTTCATTTATTTTTAGAAGCCCTTATTTTGAAGATAGTAATGAAAATTACATGATAACATAGTTCTGTAGTTCAAACAAATGTGAGAAATAGAGACATAAGCAAACTTCATCAGATTTCTACTGCAAATACTTCTGAGCCATTAACATGAATGTTTCCTGTGGTCATTTATTCTATAGACAGCTATTTATTAAGCTGTTACCATGTGTAAAATACTAAAAATACTCTGTTGAGCAAAACCAGACACAGTGCTTGTCTTCTATTTCATAGAGTTTACAATCTAGGGGGAAAAGTAGCTATTTATCACCTAAACCATATAAATAAAACATGAAATTATAATCATCTTGCTTTGGAGAGGTACCCAATGGCATAAAGTATGCATGAGAGGAGATGTGAATCTGCTTAGGGGAGATCAAGGAGAACATCCACCACCCCTCTAATGGCACCAAGAAGCGAAGAGTAAGTTTACATAGAGAAGAAAATGGAAAGAGATAGACACTGGAAAAACATGGAAATGCCTGTGCTTACCAAAGCATAGGAGTGACCAGGGGGAAAAAACTCTCAAACTGAGAGGCCAATTTCAATATTTCTGTCATTATTTGCTATAAAAACTGTACCCTCCCCCATGCCCAAAAAATCCTGTGGAAATCATGCTCATCAAAGAGTCTGAATAACACTTGTTTAGAGTAATTCAGTATGGGTTGGTATTGTCTTGGGTTCTGCCTAAAGGAACTTGCTTCTAAAATGTCAGGTGGGTAGCACAACTCATGCTCAGTGGGCCAGAGGTAGGCTGCTTTGTTATGTGTTTGTAGGATCTCGTAGCTTCATACTCTAAGAAAAGATGAGTATGCAGGTGGGCATTAGAAAACTTTCTAGGAGATTATACATAATGCCAGTGAAGATTGTACATGTTACATACTTGTGTAGAAGGTCCTGTATCCAAGACTCTGAGAATTTCAGAAGTTGAGTGTGCCAGCCAAAGTGAGTGTGCAAGTGTTGGGTGGGAGAGATGAAATAATGAAACATTTTCTTCAAAGCTTAAGGCACTTCTTCACAATCCTCATAGCTGGAGGACAAATCATTTTTTAGGGAAAACTCAGGGATATATTTCTTTCTCAATGTGAAGCAAAAGATTTTTGATAAAGTGAAGATTTTCCTTAGACAATAAAAAGGAACTAATAGATCTGAATAGTCTACAAGGCTATTATTGCTAAGACTGAAATAATATTCTCATAAGGTGGACAGCATGAGATTGAGAACCTTAGCATCTATACAAAACAGACACATAAAGAAAAACATCTACTGTGCTTTACAAACAAGAGTTTACTTTTCCCTACAAGACTGAAGGAAGGCAACTATTTATTGATGTTAGTCTAGATGATTAAACATTTTTAATTGCTTTTCTTTCCTTCATAGTCAAAAGATGATTCCCAATTGCCCAAATACATCTACATTCAAAGCAGAAAAAGCAACTTTTCTCTGAGATGCACTCAAGAAATTTCCCTTTACATGTTATGGTCCATGGGGTCATGAGATATTTATACTAAAAGGCAGCAGGATAGCAAAGAATGACTTGGACAAATCTTCATTAATCTCCCAAAATCTAGGCACCTCATTGTTCAACAAAATGAAGTTCCATTAACAAAGAAAAAGATGAGAGCGTGATATTGGGTAGATACCAATGAAGTTTGCTCCAGATGTGGATTTTACAGAGGTGTTGTTGTTGCTACAGCTGTAGTTATTGTTTATATTTTCTTTCTTTAGTCTGGTCCTGGAAACTTCAGGCCCAAAGTGAAGGTAAGTGAAATATCATGAGATCACCTTTCCGGGTGTATGTGAGTTGTTACCTGCAACAAGGCTTTAGTGCCCGATTCCCCAGACACTTCCTTTCCAAAGTTCCAACAGAGAACCGACTTTGCAAGTGCTTCACAGGAAGCTTATTAAATACGTCTTCCTAGGTCTGCACTCTCAGAGATTCTCGGTCATTAGGTCTGTTTTTAATGGAGAAATCTGTCCTCAAGACAATGCCAAGGTGACACTGCAGTGCAGATGATCTGAAATGTTTGGCTATAGAGAGGACGAATCTGAGGGTCAGAGGAACATAGTGAGCATGTACTTCTTCCTCCCTGACACCCTACGCAGACCACACTGAAACAGTTTTCTGTTATCCTGAGGCCTTCAAGATAATCTTGTCAGAGATTTGTCTTTCTTGCTGAGTAGATAAAGGGAGAATTTGGAGCCATATTTGGGGGAGGGGTACAGCTTGTGGGAAACAGTATGACAGCAGGGGTGGATTGAGAAAATCACTTAGCAACTTGGCACCAGACAGCTGGCTACAGTCACGGACAGCCAGAGACATTTACAAAACACATCATTCCTTAAGGATTCTCCAAACAACCGATGGGACAAAATGACAGAAAAGGTGGAACTTCTTGGTTTAGGGAGGATGAAAGCATTAAATTTTAACAGAGCACTTAAAAAATATGACTTCATCTGAAAATATCTGCTCGTTTCAGAAGCCCATTTTTTGAAATGGGTCTTTAAATTTGGGGTCTGATATTTTCAAGTTTTTTATATATTCTACACTTGATCTTAGCCAAAAGGCCGAGAAGCGATTTTATATATATATATTCTAGACCGTTGTCTGAGGAGCAGCTGATAAAAGTTTTTCCCCACATTGTATATTGTCTATTTTTGCTCTGCTGATGGTTTCTCTTACTGTGCAGAAGCTGTTTAATGAGATGAGATCCCAGTATATGATTCTTTGTACTAGTTCCTGTGCTCCTGAGGCTTTCTTCCTAAAGTCCTTCCCTATGTCAGTGTCTCCAAGAGTTCTTCCTAACCTGTATTCCATCAGGTTTACTGTTTGTTTTAGTATTTACATTTTTAATCTACTTTGATTTCAGTTTAGTGCTTGGTGAAAGACAGTAAAAGCAGCAAATAAATATATGAGAAAATGTTCAACATCACTAGCCATTCAAGAGATGTAGATTGAAAACAATACTGAGATTTCATCTCACTCCAGAAGAACAGCTGCTATCAAGAAATCAAGCCATAATAAATGGTGGCAGGGGCGTAGGGAGAAAGGAACCCTCTCCACTGTTGGCAGAGATGTAGACTGCTGCAATCACTGTGGAAATCAATGTGGAGTTTTCTCAAGAACTAGGATTAGAGGTCTCATTTGATCCTGCTATTTTCCTCCTGCATATATTCATGAAATAATTAAAAGCAACATACCACAGTGACATATGCAAATCAATGTTTATAGCTAAATCTTGGAAACACCCTAAATGCCCATCAACTGGAGACTGGATAGAGGAACTATTATTCAGCCATAAAGAATGATAAATTAAGGGGCTGGGGATTTAGCTCAAGTGGTACCATGCCAACCTTGGATGCACAGAGGCCCAAGTTTGATCCCTGGTACCACAAAAAAAAAAGAATGATAAATTAGAGACATTTATAGCTAAATGGAAGCACCTTGAGGACATACTCATAAGTGAAATAAATATGACACAGATGTATACATATCATTTCTCTAGTGTGATAAATTGAAAGTGTAAATGAGGTTTACACTTTGAAGAAAATCTTCAAAGGGGAAGGGAAACTGGAGGGGAGGGGAAGCAAAGAAAGGAAAGAAAAAGGAGAATAGGGAAAATGAGAATTAAATTGTGTCATACACTGGAACAAATATCATATGTGATCATGATGTGTGTATATAATGTACCAATAAAGATTCAAATTTTTTAAAAAAGGAAAAAATGAAAAAGAAAAATGAAAAAATGGAAGCAAAGCTTATTATACTGGAGTGGAGGGGCAGAAGGAAGGGGTGGGGGACCAGAAAAAGTAAGATTCAAGATACATCGTATACAGATACAAATTCTCAATGAGGAATGTGATCATAATATATCTATAAATGTATCAATAAGCTCAGTTAAAAACGAGGTGACTCAACATCTCCTACCTAAAAGACTAGAGAAGTCTAGACACTTGCACTAATGATGTCTCTTTGTAAGCTTGAGTGCAAGAACGCGAAGCTAGTGCTAAGAGCCCAGTTGTGAGCCATGTTTTCACCGCAGGTATCACTGCACTCATTCGTACTGGTGAAGAACCCAAGGTATTGATGAGCTAGGTATTTAAAACCACAGTGCTGGCAGAATGTCAAGAACGCTTTTGTGATGAGATTTTTTTCTTCCATTCCAGTTCTTGTATTCTTTGCCTCTCTACCTACATATTACATTCTGTTAAGTTAGAAGATGACACCAACAGTGTTCAATTCTAAGAATTAGTTCTTTGTCTCACCTGTTACAGCCACCTACTGCGAGTCCTTCCATTTGTGCCTGCTAACGATAAAAGCACTTTCCCAACCTTTCTTCCCTGTGGTCAAGTCTGGGATAGATGCACTTTATTAGGACCCTGAGAGATTTGTCTATTCATGGGAGGAAAAGTGAGGAAAGGAGAAGATAACGTGTGAGGAAGTGACTGCAAGACTTCCTGACATAGCAAGACCTGCACAGATTATTAAACAGTTTTGAGTGACTTAAGCATGACATAATGCCCTCAGAGAACAGCAGGGTGACTGTCACCGTCGTCGCATTGGGGGAGGCTGTATGAGCTGTGTCTTCTCCAGCTCACAGGAAAAATGAGGGGGAAAACTTTCAAATGGTGTTTCCTGGTCTGCGCCACTGGGCTCATCCAGCTGTTCTTAAATCTCTAAGGCATCATCACTGTGGACGTGTTTGCACATTCGTTTGCTTTGTTCAAGAGCCAGGACTCCCAGAATTACTGACCGAGAAATTCCTATACAGGAGCTGGATAACCCTTAGAAGGAAGGCACTGGCCCTTCACTGACATATCAACATGTTATATTGTTTAAATAAATTGTACATAAGGTTACTATATATTTATAGCCCACATAACAGGCTAGATTATGCTGCTGTAGTAAATAATGCTAAATAAATAATGGTGGTATACAACCACCAAGCCTATTGTATGTACACTGCAGAGGGTGGTGGTCTCACTAAGAAACAAAGGGGCAAAATATGTGCTGCTTAGGATTCACAACTCAGTGTGACAGTCAGAAAGGGGAATGGAGAATTACTTGTGTTAAATTTCATTATACATACATTTCCTTGACCAAAGAAAAACAAATGGGCTCAATCAACTTCAAGGTGGTGGAACTACGATCCTCTCTTGTGCTTAGAATAGGAAAACAGTACATCAGTGGAATGCAATAATGTCGGCTATAAAATTAATGTGTTAGTACACAGCAGTCTGTCCATTAACTTGACCCAGTGAGCCACAAACTAGAAATGGCCTCAGAATTTTTTTTATATACACATTAAGCTTTACCATAGTGCTAGTTCAAGTTCTGAGCCCGAAAGCAAACATTACAGCAGATTATTCTGTAAGCCCGTGACCCAGGAACATTGTTGGTAGCAGCATCTAATGCACCAGATTTTCTTCATCACCGCTCCTGTCCTGTGAAACTGACACACTGACTCAGTAGTCACATCAACGGAGACAAAATAGTCATACCAAATTTTAAAATAACTCATTTTCATATATGTACACATATATATAAACACACACATGCAGACGTGCACACACACACATATTCTAATTATTTCATGCCAAGCTTACATCTAAACTTCTTTCTTCCAAACTGATCCATTTTCTATGAATGGAAATCACTGATTCAATGTCAATCACAGGCAGAATGAAGATACTTATTTCATATTATTTGGCAACTTTATATTTTGTTACTTATTTCTAATTCAGATTTCTGGAGGAGACCAGCTACTCGTAGAGAGTAACTGGAGGGGGTGAGTGGAGATTAAAGACACAGATACAGAGACAATTTAGAGTGAGGGGAGATGGAGCTCACGGCCCTAGTGGACAAAGAGCCCTGAGCATTCGGCTCACCCCGCTTTTGATCACTTAGAACGGAGCAGGCAATCAGAGAAAAAGAAGATTCACCTGGCCCTCGTTATTTAGCGCATGTACCCAGATGAGCATCCAAATCTCAGTTGTATTGACTGCTCTCTGGAACTTGCATTGCCAAATAATACAAAATAAGTATCTTACAGTTTTACAAGCAGGCCCGGCACTGCCAAGGGAGGAGCAGCTTGCTGTTTTTCTCTTTTGTGCTCACAGAGCAGGCTAATTAGGCCCCCATCCTCATCTCTGGGTCTTCTACAATTTTCAAAGTACAGTAGCTTTCTCAAAACTGTTCTCATTTAAAAGGGTGGGTTGACTATTTCTCAACAGATTATGACACCTCCTGCACTTTCATTAGGTGAGAAACGCTTAGATGGGCTTCAGCTGTACTGAATTAGGAGATGGGATTGTCCTGAGGAGCAACAGTTCTGTCTTCCAGAGTGGACCTTTTATCCCATTTTCATAAAGAGCATAAGAAAATAACCGTGAAATTTGTCATGCAACAGAATTTATGCCAATGGGTCCTAAACCCTAAGAGATCATCGGTGGTGCCACAAAGTACACAAATTCCTTGTATAGAATGCCCAATTGTTTGCATTTATGCACATTTCTATTTTCAGAAGAAATTTCTTTGCTTTCATAAAGTCCTCAAAGGAATTATGATCTATAAAGTATAAAGAATCTCAGTGTGAAAATGCATAAGAAAAGTCTATGGTTTCAGAAACTAAAATAGGCCTGGAGTTTTATAACACTACAGGACAAATACCGGCTCTTCATACAATCGATGTGTCTCCAGAAGTCAGATATAAATCAAACACTATTTAAACCATAGTGATAATTATGTAACTTATCTTCAGTAAGGTGGCCATAGTCTATTTTATAAATTTATGTATCTTCAAATTTTTCAATAGGCACACATACACACACACACAGTACCAATCTTACAGATGATAGAGATCAGTTCTATGTGTTCCTTGCTTGATATTTTCCTCTTACTTCCATGCCATTTTCTTAAACCAAGTTGTTTCCACAGTCTAGGGTACTGTGACACCTTTCTCATCGCTCTCTGAATGACAAGGGCCTCTAGGTCAAAACCATAACACACATAACATCATACATAAATGTAGTTCAATTTATATGTGACATCAGATAATAATGTCTACTATCACCTAATTAAACATAAATTCCTATTGTGGCCCCTTATTCACAGGCCTTATATGAAAGCTTTAATTTTTCTTTAGCAATTTCCACATAAGGAACATAGATGAGCAGAAAGAATACAAGACTTAAAAGTCAAGTTACTGAGTTTGATTCCTGGCTTTACTCTGTTTCATATAATCAAGTCACATATCTTCTCTCAACCTGCTTCCTCACTGAGGAGTGAGGTGATAGTATGTATCCAAAAAGCAGAAGACTACACAAGAAATATTGTTACATTAAAGAAAATGATGTATTTAAAGAATTTAGCACTTGGGCTGGAATGTACAAATTGCTTCGCTGCTTAATAAATGTTACTTGAATCCAATACAATTAAAAGTTGGAATATGTCTCAGTCTAGTTTCTAAGCAGTTCCCACTGGGTCTAGAAGCAACATCTGAAGATCCAATTCATATTTTCCCTGAAACTTTTGCTCAACTAATTTGAACAACTAGGATATAAAATGAAAACTACACAAAAGTCTTGGGTGTTTCACCCTACTTGCTGTGGATAAGAATGGCCATATATAAAAGAAATGATTCCCATACCACAATAGAAAAAGATTGAGATCACCAGCCACCTACAATGACATATTGAAAATAGGTAAAAGATAATGCCAAGGAAATTGAGGAAGCCATCAATTTGTGATTACCACATATAAGTATTTTACATGGCTCAGGTTAACTTGAATACACTGTGCACACGGTTTTGAAAACCATAAATCATGTGTTTATGATTCCAAATATTATCAGATAAGCTGTGACATCGAGAACATTCCACTGTCAGCACTGGCCAGGTAAAGAGAACCGGCTTCTTCTCCCACACTGCCTGGTGTACCCTCGCTTTCTGCCTTTCTCCTTTACTCATCCACTGGTGCCTTCTCCTTCAGAGGATCCAGGATGAACTCAACAGTCCCCTCTGCTACCGGCTCTCTGCTTTGGCTCATGACAGTCACCACAGACAAGATTGGGGACGTTTTCTATCTTTTCGTGGCCCCTAAGTTCCTCAACTGCGCTATCACTGAGCAAACCCTTTCCACCGCAGAAACCAACCCTTTGCTCTCCACCATCAAATAAAATTGCTGTGTCAGTGTCTGGCACTTGAAAAAATATCTCTCTGCGACCCTACTTCCTATATCTTTATTTTACTCTATCACTGCCCTGAATCTCCCATTTTTTCCATTCTTATCAAACAGTTCTTTAAAATCAGCTCATTAGAGACCAAAATAAACCAACTACAACAAGTTTATAAAAGTTTGGGAATCCTTTCAGCTCAGGAAGATATTTTATTTTTTCCCATGTTTCTCACACTTTTTGGGCAAGAATAGAAAAAACTGATACTAGACAGACATTAAATCTCAGCAATGACTTCTAACATTTCCCTCAAGTATTCTGTACCTTTGCCAAAGTTAGCTTCATCAGTCAGGTGACTTCTCTTTCTTCATCATCCAATTCATTATGCATGAATATTTTTTGACTGCGAACTCAGCAATCCGACTGTTCCTTTTCAAATAACATCTTTTGTCTTATTTATTGAAAAGCATATGTCATCTTCCTAAATGTATTGTTTAGAATATTTTTCTCCTTTCACTGTCTATCCATTCTTCTAAACTTTTTGGATTTTTGCCTGGTTTTTCACTAAATATCTCCACAAATCTAACAGTGATAGAATATAAAGTTACAGCTACGGAGGAATGTCAAGTTGTAACTTTATCACTGTGAATATTTACTTTTGTTCTAACACACGCCTACTCCAAGAATACCATGGTCTTCTCCCACCTATGAGGTTATATTACTTCTCTCCATGGCCAAGAAAGTCAGATATCTGGAGATATTCAGTAAAATGTATTATATGTCTGAAATAGAGCATCCATGACACAAGTTAAAAGCATAACAAGTGGATAAAATAATAAATTTCTTATCGAGATATAGAGGGTAAAATAATGAGAATACAATGTGTCTTTACCTAGATTCAAGGAGAGAAAGATTGCACAAGACAGCAAAGACCAGCCAGGTGTTGCTGGGCTGGGAATCCTCCAGGTTCCTGTAGTGAGCTCTTTCCTTGATCCACTTTTCTGTGCATCTCTGAGACAGACATGTCACTGATGCCAAATGTCTCCTTATGAGTTTTTATAGAGCTTACTTAAAGAAAGAGAACTTAAAAGTGCAGTAGGAAAAATTTATTAGTAGTGCTGTAAATAAAATATGTTTCCTTTTGCTTGAACAAATCTCCGTAGATCTGTGTCTGACTCTGATGTCAGGCAGGAGATTCTGAAGGGAGTCTCCAGAGAGCACTTTCAGAACGGGTATCAGACATCCATCTTTCCCGGGGCACCATTAACTTAGATGCAGTCCCAATTTGGACTGGAACAAAGTTAAACCTTTTTAAAATATGAGTTTTTTTATAAGACCCAAGAGAAGTAAATCTACACATATACATATATATGTAATTCAAACCAAATAGCATGCTTCTTCTACTCAAGGAGTCAGCATTTTTCCTGGATTGTTCATGAGAAAAGGGCTCGTGCCTGACAAGTTGTGAGCCTTTGCCCTGCTTGTTTCCATGGCAGGGCTGGCTGAGAGCTCTCACCAGGCCTAGGCTGGCCTCGACGGCTCGGCTACCCCTCCTCCATCGGATCTGCTATGCAAGGGACTGCTTTCTCTGACGGATTGAATTTTTTTTCCTCCATAAGATGACTTTCTATGACTTTGGATTCTCACCTCTAGATATGTTGTGCGTAGAAATGAAGAATGTTAGACTTTGAGAATATGGGAGAAAAAAGAGATAAAGTCATAAAGATGTACAGCTATAAATAAACATAGTCGATTTTCTGGATTAGTAAAATGTTTCTCATACATGGGATGGTCTTCTGGCCCTGTGAAAAACTAGCATTCAGCTTTCAGAAAAGTAAAAAACAATATCCGATATATTTGTTTAAGCATTTATTCACTGCATGACAGGCACTGAGTAAAATGCTCCGTATACCCTCAACTTAATCTACACAGTGAACTGTAGCTGCTATTGTAATCTTTTTGTAAATGAAGAAACCAGGTTTCCGAAAGTTGAGGAACTGATAAATGGCAACAAACTAACAAAGAGTAACAAGCATAGCAGTGCTATGATCCGAAAGTTTGTTTCTACACTTGATCTTAGCCAAAAGGCCGAGAAGCGATCTGAAAGTTTGTTTCTTTCCAAAATTCATATATTAAAGCTAATCACCACAGCGACTGCTGTGGTTTAAACAAGTCCCCTTGTACAGAGTCACTGCACTAAGACAGGGGCACTACAAGATGTGATTAGGCCGCGAAGGCCACTTCCTTATTAATGAGATTAAGGATCTTATGAGAGGCCTCTCTTTCCACAGTATTTAGAGGAATGGAAAGAATGAAACAGTAAGGGGTTAGAAAATGACAGGACTTGGTTAAATACAAAGGAGGAGGGAGAGAAAATACTCATGAAAAAGAATAGTATTTCAGCAAAAGAGAGGGGGAGGACATCTCCTTCTGAGGATGGAGAGTGGGGTGTGGCGGGCTGGCCAGGAAGGTTGGGTGACCTGTCAATAGCAGAGTCTCAGGACACACGCACAGAACGGTTTCCAAATCCCCACATGTGGAATCGATGAGAGAGTGATTTCTTCAATTCTTTCCACACCAGTTGAGCAAGGTTTTTCTAGGATGGCTGGACTTGACATCACCGTGAAGAGTGGGTGATACAACAAGTCCAGTTGCCCCTGAACTCCGTATACTGTGACCTTTCACAGCAGTCTGCTCTCCTGCTGTTGAGTGCGCTCCTTGCTCTTAATTCATCCTTTGGAGCCTCTTTCTTTTCCTGCCTTCAATAAATGTAAAACCTTCCCACTGTTTGTACTTGTCTTGATCAATTCTTTGCTTAGGACAAAAAGAATCTTGAAGGAGACGTCAGTACCCCAAAACCCGGTAACACTCCCACAGATGCTTCAAATATTTTGACCTGTTTCCACATTAAGGCCATTGCACTGAGATGCTTAAATAGCTCTTTGGCAAGTCCATCTTCATTATGACACTGTCGCCGCCTTGAAGGAAGTGAGCATATCTAACTGACTGCCATGTCCTTGAGTTCTAAATGTTTGTTGAACACGGGTGAGAATAAATTAAATGTGACTTGCCCTTGGGCCATGCGAACATCAATTCCTTTTTGTGACATTTGCTCCTCAGGCCACTTTCCCTGTACCAACTTAGATTTCTACAGGAATGAGATTCCCTTCAGGTTAGATTCCGCTCGAAGGGAATTGCTATTATTGCCACAAAAATGAGCACAGGCCTGGAGGCCTAGGGCCTAAATAAAATCAGCCGATGCACAAATAGTAACCTTAACAGGAACGGAGAACGTACGGCCAGAACTGCTGCTGTACTTCTTCAAGCCCCTGAGGGCTGGTGCCTTCAGCTGGATTCAACGCTGCGAAGCCAGGAGTGAGTCCGGCAAGGTCCGAGAGACAGAGCTGCAGAAAGGTAAGAACCAAAGGGGTCTGCAGAGCACAGTGAATGAACCTACAAACCTCCTTTCCTTATCCTGACAGAGGCTAATCAAGGCTCCATATGTATGCTTGTATGTGTGTATCTACATGTATATGAACATGGGAGAAGCGATTCTTTTCCATGGCACTGTTTCCTATTCTCTGTCCTTTATTTTGCTCTTTTATTTATATTTTGGGTTGTTCATATAAGAAAAACCTATCATTTTTAAGCTAGAATATCTGATTTATTTTCTTCCCATTTTAATCTCAAAAATAGGTGCACCTATTTTCCTGTAAATGACTCAATTTATCCTTCTTTATGGTAGAGGAATATTGTACTCCATTCTGCATAAAGGCCACAGCTAATTTACCCATTCATCTGTTGATGGACATATAGATTACTTCCAAGATTTAGCTATTATGAACTATGCTGCTATAAAAATGGGTATGCATATGTCATTGTAATATTGTCCTTAACTCTTCTGAGATAATAAAGGATGATACGTGTCTCAAATGGAGTATCTGTTTTTAAATGTTTAATGGAAACTCTAATCTTCATAATGGTTGGACTAGTTTGCATTCCCATCAACAGTGTAGATGGGCTCCTTTTTTCTTCACATTCTCACCAGCATTTGTTATTATTTGATTTCTTGATGATAGCTATTATTTTTCTAGAGTAAGATGGAATCTCAGTGTCATTATAATTTGTACTTCTCTAGTGGTCAGCAACATTATGCATGTTTTCATATATTTACTGTATCTGTATTTCTTCCTCTGAAAACTATTCATTTTAGGCCTATTTTTTTATAGATCTTTTGGGGGTATAATTTTTTAAGTTCTTTGTATATTCTTGATAGTAATCTATCAAAGATGTAGCTGGCAAAATTCTTTTTTATTCTGTAAGTTACCTCTTCAGTTTGTTATTTCATTTGCTGGGTAGAACCATTTTAATTTAATAGAATTCTAATTGTTGATACTTAATGTTATTTCTTGTGCAAATGTCTTGCCTATGACTTTGACTTCAAGAGTTTTGCCATCTTTTCTTCCAGCAGTTTAAGTGTTTCTCTTTTAATATTTACATTGCTGATCCTTTATGACTTAAGGCTTTCAATTGTGGCATACTGGAATTTTTTTCTTTCCATTGTGTCTAAATTGGAGTTTGTTTAAGCTGCTCTCTACTGCCACTTGATTTATAGCCTTAAAATCTGAAAAGCTTTGCTTCCCATAGGCATGATTAACTGAATCACAAAGAATGAAACACATCCTAACAGGACCACTGCATAAGGAGGAAGCCTTGGACCTGCACCTCTGTTTGTCATGACGTGAGCAGAGCCAGTGGTTCAGCTGTGACATTTGCAGAGGCTCCGCAACTCCAACCCCACACAGTGCTGTGGGCCCAAAGTTCTCACACGACCATTGCATATGGAGGAAGCCTGGCAACGGCACCCAGTTTGTAGAGCAGTGACTAGGCCCAGCAGTTCAGCTGGGACATTGCAGGGGCTCTGCATCTCTGCCCCAATGTCTGTACATCTATGGTCCCAGCACTTCTCCTGGGACCCTTGCTCAGGGAGGAGGCCCAGCAACTCTGCCTTGGGCTGCAGAGGGCTGCCATGGCCACTCAGGGTGCCACATCTGCTGAGCACAGCCCTTCAAGGCCATTAAGGCTGAGGTCCAAAACACAGAGTAATGGTGAACAGCAGAGAGGGCCTTATAGAGGATCCTCCATGACAACTGAAGCCCACAGGAAGAGTGAAGGGTCTCTGCAATAAAGACCCACCAGACCACAGTGGCTGATGATGTGACTGTTCTGTTCAAGTATCAATCCTGGTGTTCTGAAAGGGCCATTACAGACTCAAGGCCTAAGGATCAATTATAACAGGAGGATGGCCCAGAAGGTAGCCATTTATTAAGGGCTCTAAATAGTGACAAGGAAGATACTTAGAGTAAGCATTTTACAGACAGCAATCCAGGAATTAAACCAAAAACATCAATAATAACAAAAAATTAGAAATGAGAAAACACCTAAATGAGATCCAAACCCAGAATTCTAGATCACCAAAGAGAAATCTGGGAAGCAATAAGATGGACCAACCTAAAACTCAACCACCTGGATTCCCTGAACTGGCAACAAAAGAGGATTTGCAAAAAGTGAAATCAGAAATAATCTCCTGGGTAACAGAGGTAATGACTATGGTAAAAGATACAGATCAAAGAAAAAGAGAATCTCAGGAACGTAACGGAATACGAGTATAGAAAACAAATGGAATCCAATAGACAGATTCAAGCAAAAACCCAAGAGATGAAAAATTGCACTGAAAGTTTACACAGTAGAACTTGTAAATGCAAAGACAGATTCTCAGGCATAAAAGACCAGGAAAGGAAAGGTTTCTTAAAAATAGTAAGGAACTATGAAAACTCAATCCAGCGACTGTTAGATGATGCAACAAAGACCAACATAAGACTGATTAGAGTGAACAAAGAAACAGAAGATAGTGCAAATGGCGAAGAAAAAACAAAACAACTATTCACAACGGCAGAAAATTTCCCACATAGGAGAAAAGATTTTGACATACAGATAAGTAAAGCATACAGGACTCCAACTAGCAATAATAAAAAACAAAATCCACACTTAGGCATATTAACAGTCAAGATACTAGAAACCCAACAAAATACTGAAAGCAGTTAGAGAAAAGTAACAAATCCCATACAAAGGAAAACCCGTCAGAATTACAGTAGACTTTTCAATATAAACTGTCAAGTTAAGGACAGCCTAGAGTGAAGTATATCAATACCTAAAAGAAAATAGCCTCAAACCTAGACTGATATATCCTATAAACTGTCTTTCAAAAATCGATGGGGAAATAAGGTACTTCCACAACCAAAAACACCTGAGAGAATTCATGAATATCAAACAAACACTCCCAAAATTCTAAATAATGTCCTAGAAAAAGACAATAAGGGTCACACTCCATAAGACCTAACAGAGTGAAGCCATTAGGCACGGCAAGAAATTAAATGGAAGAGGAGGAAAAATTTTTAAATAATAATAATAAAAGACCCAACAACAGAAAAATGTCATGACAAGGACATATCATTTATAACCATCAGTGTTAAAAGCCTCAATTCACAAATTGGCAAAATGTATTTTCTGTGCTGATCCAACAGTATGCTATATGTAGGAAAAATACTTAACTCAAAATGAAATTCACAGACTAAAAGTGAAAGGATGGAAAAGGATTCTCCATGCAACAGGAAACTGCAATAAAACAGGAGCTGCTATTGCGTTTGCAGATAAAGTACATTTCAAATAAAAAATAATTAAGAGAGAGAAAAGCTGGAGAGTGGATAAAGAAAATGTGGGGTTTTTTATAAAATAGAGTATTATTCTGCCATAAAGAATGATAAGATTGATTCATTTATGTGCAAATGGAGACACCCAGAGGACACACTAATAAGTGAAATAAATAGATCACAGATAGGCAAATACCGGATCTTCTCTTTGATATGAGCACCTGTAGATGCAAATGAGCTCTAGAAAGTACGACAGTTTTTGTAGAATGGGAAATTTCCAAAGGAAATTTGGTGTGGGAATGTAATGAGGGAAGGAATAAATATGATTCTGAAAGAAAATAAAAGAGCGTGTATATAGGGGGTGGGGAGGTAGGGTGGGTAGGGATATGGGTAAAAATGAGAATTAACTTGTGTCATATATTGGTACAAATTCTCCAATGTTATGTGTGATTGTGAGATGTATTATAAATTGTACCAATAAAGAATTCAATTAAAAAAAGAGAGACAAAAGGTCACTGTATCCTTGTAAAGGGAATAATCCAAGAGGAAGAGATGACATTCATAAATATATATGCACTAAGTGCTACCACACCCAACTGTGTAGAACAATATTAATAGACATGAAAAGTTAAATAAACACTAATAAAACAGTAGTGGGGAACTCAATACCCCCAAAGTCACAAATAGATCAACTAGACAAAAAAATCAACAATGAAATACTAGAACTGAAACAAACTTTGGAAACAATGGACTTAATAGATGTCTACAAAGTATTCCACTCCACCAAATCAGAATATATATTCTTTTCAGCTGCTCACGGGTCAATCTCCAAAGTATACCACATGCTATTTCACAGAACAAGTTTAAATAAATGCAAAGAAATCAAAATTATTCCCTGTATAGTGTCAGACCATAGTCGCTTGAAATGGGAGATCAAGGACAAAATAAATTCCAAGAACTTCACAAACACATGGACATTGAATAACATGCTTATGAACAACTGATGATTCACAGAAGAAATTAAAGAAGAAATTAGTTTCTACACTTCAGTGATAAGGCCAGTACAACATACAGGAACCTATAGGACATCATGTAAGTGATTCTATGAGGGAAATTCATAGCCATGAATGACCATAGTAGGAAAACAGAGCAAGCTCATATAAACAACTAATGCTGAACCTCAAGCACCAGGAAAAAAGAAGAAGACAAACACGAAGCTCACACAAAGTAGGAAATTATAAGGATCACAGCAGAAATCAATGCAATGGAGATTAAAGGATGACAGAAAAAAATCAATGAAACAAAGACTTGGTTCTTTGAAAGAATAAACAAAATTGGGCCGGAGATTTAGCTCAGTGGTTCCGGCACCTGCCTCGCAAGCGCAAGGTCCTGAGTTCGATCCCGGTGACCATGTAGAATGCTGGGCGTGGTGACTCACGCCCACCAGCAATCAATACCACATACCACAGTGCCAGGCATGGTGGCTCACGCCTGTCATCCCAGCACTCGGGAGGCAGAGGCAGGAGGACTGCTGAGTTCCAGGCTTGCCTGGGCTACAGAGTGAGCTCAGGGCCAGCCTGAACTACAAAGTGAGACCCTGTCTCAAAAAAAAAAAAAAGAGTAAAACAAAATTGACAAACCCTTTGCCAATCTTATCAAAGAAAGGAAAGGCTCAAACCCATGCAATTAGGAACAAAAAGAGTGAAACAACAACAGATCCAGCAGAAATCCAGAAGATATTCAGCACTTACTTTGAGAACTTGTACTCCAGTAAGATGGAAAACACAGAAGAAATGTACAGATTCTTAAACACATATGAATTACCAAACCTGAAGGAAGAAGATACAAAAATGCTAAATACCCCAATATCAATCAGTGAAATTAAAAATGTAATTAAAAACTTACTGATAAAGTCCTGGTCCTGATGGCTTCTGAATTCCACAAGAAATTTAGGGAAAAGTTAATGTCACTACCTCTCAAACTCTTCAGTGATGTTGAGAAGGAAGCAGTATTCCCAAATTCATTCCTAGAAGCAACAATTACTTTGATGCCAGAAGCAGAGGAAAACTCAACCAAGAAAGAGAACTATAGGCCAATCTCCCTAATGAACATAAATGAAAAAAAAATCCTCAGTAAGGTACTAGAAAACAGAACACAAAAGATCATTAAGAAGATCATACACCCTGACTAAATTGTTTTCATCACAGGAAAGCAAGGATGGTTCAACATATGTAAGTGAATTAATATACTATATTAACAGATTCAAGGACAAAAATCATCTCAATAGGTATAGAAAATGCATGCAACAAAATCCAACACCCAGTCATGACTAAACCCCAACAGAAAATTGGTGTAGATGGCCTTATGAAAAAACTGCAGCCAGCATCATTCTAACTGTCCAAAACAAATCTTTCACAATAAATTCAGGAAGAATACAAGGATATTCATTATACCACCTCAGTTCAGTATAGTTCTGGGAACATTAGCCATGGCAACTAGACAAGAAAAATAAATAAATAAAAGGAATAAAGACAGGAAAGGCAAGAGTTAAACTGTCACTATTTTCTGATGACATGATACTCCCAAAACTGCTATAGAGATTTAATGCAGCCTTGGTTGAAATCACAACAGTATGTTTCAGAGAACTAGAGACATAATCCAAAACTTCATCTGGAATCAGAAGAGACCTAGAATAGCAAAAAGCAAATACCTGGCAACAATGACATGGCATGGGGTTATCGCCATTCCCAACTTGCAACTATGCTACAGAGCCACTGTGATTAAAAACTGCATGGTACTGGCAAAGTAACAGACCTGAGAACCAGTCAAAACAGATTAGAAGATGGAAAAACAACTTCAGACATACTAAACCACTTCATCCATGACAAAGGAGCCAAACACCCTTACTGGAGGAAAGATAATCTCCTTAATAAATAATGGTGGAAAACTGGGTTTCAACCTGCGAAAGATTAAAACAAGGCCTCCATATTTCACGATGCACTAAATTGAATTCAAAGTGCATTAAACATATAAATCTTAAAACAGAAACACTAATCCTGCCCGAAGATAGGTTAGGTAGAACGACTGGAGACAATGGCAAAGGAAAAGACCTTATGAACAAAAACTCAGTAGCACAGAAACTAACACAAAGAATCAACAGCTGGGATCTCGTCCCATTAAAAAGCTTGTTCAAAGCAAGAGAAACCACCAACAGAGTAAAAAGATAAGCTACAATGTGAGGAAAAATTTTACCAGTTGTTCCTCCGACAAAGGTCTACTATCTAGAATATATAAAAAAGAACTTTTAAAAAATCAGAACCCTGTGCCGGGCGTGGTGGCTCACGCCTGTCATCCCAGCACTCGGGAGGCAGAGACAGGAGGATTGCTGAGTTCGCGGCGGCTTGCCTGGGCTACATAGTGAGCTCAGGGCCAGCCTGAACTACAAAGCAAGACGCTGTCTCAAAAGAAAAAAAAAAAATCAGAACCCCTAAATTTAAAGACCCAGTTCAAAAGTGGGGATATGAAATGAATAGACTTTTTTTAAATGAAGAAGTAAAAGCTGCAAAGAAACATATTAAAAAAGTTCAACATCACTGCACATTTCAAAGATGCAGATGAAAACGATACTGAGATTTCATCTCACTCCAGAAGAATGGCTGCTATCAAGAAGTCAACTAATAAGTGCGGGGAGGGCTGTAAGAAGAAAGGAGCCTTTTTCCACTTTTTGTGGGAACGTAGACTGGTGCAACCAGTGTGGAAATCAGTATGAGTATTCCTCAAAAAAATAGACTTCAGGTCCCATTTGACCTTGCTTCTTCCCTGTTGGGTATATTCATGAGAGAGTTACAAAAGCAACATACCACAGTGACATATTGCCCCATGTTTATAGCACCATAGTTTGTAAGAGTTAAATCTTGGAAACATCCCAAATACTCATCAACCAGAGACTGGATAAAGAAGATGTGGGCTTTTTAAAAAATAAAATGGAGTACTAAATGGATGCACCCATAGGCCACACTGGCAAGTGAAATAAATAAGAAACACATGTGTAAATAACAGACTGTTTCTCTATTATGTGAAACTAAAAGTATAAATGAGGTCCAAAACATATGATATGAATTCTGAAATAGGAAGAAAATATTCAAAGGGAAAGGGGAACTTGGTGGGGACAGGGGAAAACAAAGAAGCTAAAGAAAATCTCTGATGGTAAAAAGGAAAAAAACGGAAATAAAGCTTATGTATGTGGGATGGCAAGTTGGAGGGAGGGCAGGGGAATGGGGAAAAATAAGAGTCAAATGTATCACGTACAGGTGTAAATTCTCAATGATGAATGTGATCATAATATATCACTCAAATGTACCAACAAACTCAATTTATTTAAAAAAGGAATACATTTGGAACACTTTTTTTTTAACAGGCTAGTTCATAAAACATTAAGAACTCACAGCACTTGGGAGGCAGAGGCAGGAGGATTGATGGGTTTGAGGCTTGCCTGGGCTACATAATAAGCACAGGGCCAGCCTGAACTACAAAGCAAGACACTGTCTCATACACAGAGACACACACACACACACACGCACACATACACACACACACACACATTAAGAACTGAAACAGCAAAACTGAATTTCTATTACTTCACATGAAAAATTATAATAAGCACTTATTTAAGGTATACTCCTGTTAAATAGTATCAAAGGGGCTCAAAATAAAATTCTGAAACCATCTTTGCTTAGTTCCAGCATCTTTCTCTTTTCCTTTCTTGTGAATTTAGGAAATACTATTTGTTCTGCCTGTCTCACAGAATACTTTAGGGGACTCAATGAAATATGTGAAAATGCTTATAATCTGTGAAATAATAGACAAATATTAGTCATTAATGTTATTCCTTCTATCCTCCCTTGAGCAAGACAGAGAGACCTGTGAGAAATCTATCTCATTAGACAGGAATATTTCCATGTTATCACCATGTTCCAAATGAGCACACATGAAAAGATATGCAGTGTCCATGACGGTGGGTAGGAAAATATTAAACAGTGGACACCCTTGCACTCTGGGCCGTGATAATCAGGAAAAATGAGGCTATTAATATTTACCCACAGGAAATCAGGAGTACCCAAGCAGTTTTTTTTCCCAAAGTAGCAAACAATTTTCGAGTTGGGCTTTAATTAGTAAGTGATTCTTTCCTCCAGCGAGAGCTCAGTGAGCCTCTCCTTCGCCGCAGCATGCTGGGGAATGATGTGTGCATGTCCTTAGAGACCAGACTGAGAAACGAGCAGCATGGAGGGCCATGCTCTTACTCCCCGTCCAGAAGGAGGGCGAAGCTCTGCTTTCTCGTGCACTGACTCACGAGTACCAGACCTGACCCACCACCCCACCAGAAACAGACAGAAACCAGAACAGAATATGCTACGTAGTAATTTTCAGACAGTAGAGGATCTATGACCTAGGACTGTGTTCCTGAGAGAGATCAAGTAAGTGGTGAACTCAGAATAATGTGAATATCTGCCTGGAAACACTTTCCAGAAAGAGCTCAAGCAAAATACAACTGTCCCATGATCTTGAGGCAAGAAGGCCAGAGTTGGTGAAGGCTCAGGAAGTAGAACTCAAGGTGCATAGTAGTAAAAAAGGACAAGATACGCGGGAAAATAACTTCAGAAACCTGTGTAAGGACACCGTTGCGTTGGTGGTCAATCCTGAGCTGTGCATGAAAAGACTGCCCTTCCACATGTCAGTGGAAGAAAGACTTCTCTCAAGAGCTGTAAAATGAATGATCCCAAGAGTTCATATAACATGGGAAGTGTGCGTCTGTGTGTGCATGTACCCACAAAGAAGGGCATATACACGTGTGTGTATATGTACAAGCAAAAGAGTCTGAGGCAGACAGAGAGAAGAATCGAGTGTGTGATATTATTGGTATATGGCAGTAATTGTATCTATGAGTACTCCAAACCCAAAGAGAAGACACTCAGACTGAAACACAGACTATTCTTTTGATAAGATGGCTGCAATAAGCTACGGATCTGTTCTGTTAACACATGACAGTGTGGAATCAGAGATTCTCAACAAATCCTGGGTTGGTTTACTTAATAAAAGTTGTAGTCATCAGGTTACTGCTGTAAAGTAAGACTTATGTAACTATTTTGGGGGGAGTTAGAATTATAGCCTGTTGTGGGGAAAACCTAATAAGCATGGAGCTAATATTCAGCTGCTATGCTTCAATTTACCTGTCTGTGGGTCACAAATTAAAAGGCCTCTTCTTTGACCTCTGTGATTTTTTCTAAGGGAAAAACCTTGAATTTTCAACCAACCTCCTGTTCTCTGGGACTTTCTAAACCCAGACTCTAAAAGACTGGGAAAGTCCCAGCACTCCCACACCTGGTTTGGTGATGTATTGTTCAGGCCACTTTCATCCTGCCAATGTCCTTCTTTAAGGAAAGGGGGCTCTGAACAGACAGAGATCACAACCTCATCTGTGCCTGAGAACTGCTCACAGATTATATCAAAACAGAACTGACCTTTGTGTAGTATTGCCTATGTGGGCAAAATGTTTCTTATAGAAGATATTGATAAAAAGAGGACAGGATATCTGGTCAGCAAGGCTCACCTGCTCCTCACAAGCATTACTGTTTCCTGGAAGAGTGTCTCCCTTGGCAGCTGTCAGAATCCAGCCCGCCCTAAGCTTCCTTCCTATACTGACCATTTGCTGAGCATATACTGTGGGCCAGATGTGATCTCAAGACAAAGGCAGAGAATAGGAAGGAATGTGTCTTATGTTGCTGAGACAAAATTCCCATCACTAACAAGTTAAAGGAGGAAAGGTTTATTTTAGCTCACAGCTTATAGAAGTTTTAATGTATAGTCCGCTGGCTCCAACTAAGGTGGCATGGCCAATGGGCATGGCAAAAAAGAGAAAGCTCATGCCAAGGCAGGCAGGAAGTATCATCTTTCTTCATCTTTCCCTATTTCTTCCACCAAGACTGTAAGCCTATTGGCTGGTACCTCCCAGCCTACTGCTGGTCCCTCTTCAGTAAATCCATCCCCACACCCAGAACCGAATCAACCAATCAGTGGACTGATCCATATCACACACCCGTGATTCTATCACCTCTTGAAGGTCTCACCCATGAGTGCATGAGGCTTTCGGGGGAGACCCAGATATAAATGATACCAAATGTGTCGGATTTGCCTTCTTTAATAACTTCAACATGACCCATATGCTAACTGGCATTTGACAGCAAACAGTTTAGCGAGCTGTCAACACAGATTTTTTTAAAAGGCACTGACCTGCAATTACCATGAAAATAAGGATTAGGTCTGACTTTTACATAGCTGGACACTGTGCATGAAGCACAGTGTCTGGCATAGGCACGTGCTCAGTACTGTCAAGCTCCTTCCTATCTCTTCACTCCCTCGACCCTCACACAGGCAAGGTCTGTCATTCATCCATCACTGACTGACTCCCACCATTGAATGATGTACTGTATCTCTGTCAGCTAAAATTCAACGAGGGAAACCAAACCAGGAAGAGACACCACTATCTGTGTGTTTACTTACTATGAGATTTGTTACTTTAAAATTGACACATGCACCTGTAAGACCTGTTCCAACAGTTCCTGTGCGACTGCTGTCTTCAGGTCTCATGCAGGATTGAAGATCAGAGGGGAGAAAGCAGGACTTTTGTAAACCCAGGGATAAAACAGATAAACCAAAGGGGACATGCAGATGATACGGCCTTTGAGAAGGCCCAGAAGCCCGCCGCTTGCTGTCGCCTCTGACCTGAATGGTACAGGTGCGCTGCTCTGTTACGGAGATAAGTGTTCGACTTCCCTCAGGAACCTGAGAAAGTGAGGAAGGACCCGGGGAATGGGGAGCAGTTACAGATTTCTGCAGCGAGGTGAAGTGACAGATAAGCTATACAGTGGGTTTTACTTCCCTCCACCCTAAAGCTATGTCCTGTAGCCTGGCTACTTTGAGGAACCACAAGAGAATATTCTAATCTCATTAGGATTCTTGGGGAAAGCTGTTATTATTCCCTTTGTGTAGATGGAGAAATTGAGGATGGAAAGTTTATGATCTCATAGTTAGTCATGGGCACAGCTGGGACTTAATTACAAGATCCGCCCCCCCACACACTCCAGCAGTACAAAAAAAATATCCCAAGCTGCTAATAGGAAGCAGAGTGGGCGGACCAACACACTGCTTCCTCAGAGAGGAAGAGATGAAACAGCTGGAGTGCGACAGCAGCTAACACCCTAGCTACCAAATACCGGAGGTGCTTCTGGTCTGACCAAGGAGCCCTCACCCAGGGATTCGACGGAAGTCCTGCTTCGGAAAAAGCAGCACTAAATCTCTTACAGAAATGAAGAGGGGCCCAGCGACTTCACAATGGCAAAAGCCACAGTACGTGCAGAGTGTCGCAGACAGTTGTGCACTAGAACTATGTCACACGACGGTTCTGAAGCGAGCAGGCCCCATGCTAAGGTGTTTAGCTACACGCGCCACAGAGAACACCACCACTTCTCACAACGTGGGAGTTTAATGAATATGTACCCGTGAGGCACTTTGGGGCGACAACTCTAATTCACAGAGTTAACTTCATGTTAATCAGCCCTGCCCACCAAAAAGCACACACAATACCCCCCCAAGCACAGGAAGACTGGGATGTTGCCTGGACTCAGTTATGCTCTTTGGCCACTACTGTTGCAAACACTGTCACACCTGTGTCTGGCAGACTGTCTAGAGGTGAAATTCTTAATGGCAATTAAAGTCTTTCAAGAAGCTTCATCTTACTTTCAAAAAGTGAAGCGTTTGGTGGCATAAATCTATGCCATGTACCTGCAATTATTAGAATTATCCATTTCCCTTTCTAAGAAAAGGAAGGAAATATCTGCTGTAAGAGGAAGAACTGCTCCATTTATGGAAATGATGAATAGCTTCAAAAATAGGGTCGTTTATAACAATAGGTGTCAGAAAGTGTGATGCATGAACAACAGACTGAGCCTGATAATCTCAGGAGGGAAAAGCCAGTGTGGTGACAGGCGGGCAGTGGGGCCCGGGATGCTGCATTATTAAACCCTTCCTGCGTCGGGCAAGCAGCCCTCCAGGATCCTGAGCTCTGGACACATTGGTCCTCAGCTCACTCCATTAGCGACAGAAGTGCAAAGGGAGGGCAGACATGGAACTTTCTTTTTCATCCACACACATACTCTAGGGAGGCAATGTGTCACCTATCCCACTCAAAAAATATATAAACCACTCCTGCATGCCATGCACCCCATTTGAGATAACCCATTACAAATGAAAAGCTGCAGGTCCTTTATGAAAATTTGAATGCCAAGTCCTTACTCAGAATCTTCCTGAGCTGTATCTTGTCAGTGACTCACTAACACTCAGGAACTCTAAGAGACTGGGCTGAGCTCTGAAAGTGGAACATTCAAAAGGTGGGGAAAGAAAAGCAATCAAGACTGTCTCTCCGGAAACCAGAGAGATGTGCCTACAAATGTGCCTGCCCAGCCTTGGAGTTGGTAAACCCTCAGTCCAGCACAGCAATAGTTCTTGGAATGTCCTTTATTTTATGTAAGGAAAAAAATACCATATATTCCAAAGGGTCTGGAATAATCTATTCTTTCTCACCACAAATGAACAACTCCATCAGTATGAGAATCATTTCAATTTTGTTCTATTGTAATGGATGATGATTAAAGGAGAGGAGCCTCATTAAATACATTGGTTATAAAACAAAATGTTATTGTTCTCTTCAAATCTCATCTACCTTGAAAATGTAAATAATATGGGGAAAATGCAGCATGAGTGATCAAAAGAAGCTGCAGTACAATGAGGGAAAGAACAAGATGAGCTCAGTGTTTGCTTATGAAGCTTTCAGGCACCAAACCATCACAGTACGTCCAAGCTCCTACTCAACGCACTATGGACTCATTGGCCATTAGAGTCAATACCTGCAGAGGAAATTGCCCAGTACAATCTTCTTTTCATGTATATAGTATATAATTTAGGCCAACTAACGTAGCTAAGGACACACAGAGACATGGGGATACCAGGCCAGGATCCTTTCTACTCATTTCTGTTAGAAAGTGTGAGGAGCTAAAGGCCGTAATGATAGGGATAATCCGTCCCTTTCCTTAAATAGGTGTGGAAACCTACTTAAGGCAGGACCTTACTGTCATTACTTTACAATCCTTTCCCTCCAATTCTATAGTACAATTTTTCAGAGAATTAACATGCTTTGCAATTAGCTTTTGCTTCAAGTAACAAAAATACACTGCTGACTCAATGCTTTATCATCAATTGTCTTCATTAATAGGAATATCCAAACAAATGGTGTATGGTTTAAAGGACCAGATCAGATGACTATGCCTCTTGCACATCTTCAGATCAATAGATAAACTGGGCATGTACTTG